>OAMR01000005.1:498495-519481 GCA_900205405.1 Echinochloa crus-galli | reverse complement strand
CTTAAGTACAAAATCTTGGTTGGAACATCTGCAATATGCTGGGCAATTTGGTTAAGTAGAAATGATGTGGTTTTTAACAATACTCGAGCTGTTTCTCCTATGCAGGTTATCTTCCGCGGGACACACTGGATCCGTTTTTGGTCGTTGCTGCAGAAGGAGAACGAGCGATGGCACATTATCCGTGGGTGCCGTGCGCTTGAGACCACGGCGATGGAGATCTTTGCCCATAATAGATGGCCTTTTAGCAATAGAATTGCTTTTGTTTAGTTCGAGTTTGGTCCTGAGACAGAACCTTCTATTTTCAGCTCCTTTTTCGTTACCGGCTGTAATAAGAAACAGCTATATGCATAGTTCTATGCAGAGGCTGAAATATTGAAATATATTCCCTTTTCTAAAAAAACACGTCATGCTCAACACAACAATTCAGTTCCTTTCAGCTACAGGCACGTAAACATCAAGCAACAATATAGTTATATAATTCGGTCAAAAAACAATATAGTTATATAAGCTACCCGTGGGTACGTCAGTCCCTATCTTTATCCCTTTTGCATGCGAAGTGTAAGTATGAGTTGAACTCGGATGCGGGCCCCTGACCCAAAACAAACACGCGTGGGATAGCTCAAACCTGACGCAAACGCCGCCTATAAACAGATTTTCGCTATCCGTTTTCTGCAATAACCCAATGCCCGCGTCTCATGCCATATCTTATGCTTGTCACCGCCGTAGAGATGGCCTCCACTGGCTGCCGTTGATCTCCTGCGGCCCTGCAGAACCCGATCGAGCTGTCACGAATGCCTTCCCAAGGTCATCTTCATCGCCGATCCGCAGCCGGGAGTACCTTCACCTCGCGAAGCATTGACCATCAGCGCCAATGTATGGCCGTCATGGCCTGTCGCCCGTCGTCGTAGGTGAGCACATGCAACATCGTACTCCTCGTTCTTAGCTGTTCCATTTCAGCCGCTTACTCTAGCTTGGTCCTTGCAACCTGTACTCTGGAGCGCCGCCAGCCAGGCAAGTGAGCAAGTCTCACGCGGCCGCTACTAGGTTTTGCATCTGCGCCACCGCCGGTGCTGCCTGTTACCATCAGGAGGTTTGTCGCATCGTCGTGAAGGTTAATCTCGGGTACGGCACTGCCGCCGTTGATATGCTTCCAGAGGAGGTTATTGCTGCATGTCCACGTGTAGGTCGAACGGCAGCCATCCTAGTTGACTTGGATCTCCTCCTGTGGCCAGTCGTCATCATAGGTGATGAAAGAGCATATATATATATATACCCCTAATTCGATTTCGGTGGTTAATAACGACATAATCATTGTGACTAACTTGTATTTTTCAGCGGCAATAAAAATTAAGTCACAATAATAGATTTCAATGGTATTCTTGGCCCCGTTATTATTTTACATGATATTGGATCAAATGATATATGTGCGAAGACTAAGGATGAGCTAGTTCCTTGTGTCGTTTGGAATTGAGAGACACAATGAATAGTTTAGGTCTTTATTTACCTTTGGCCGTACTATTAAGTGGGCAAAGTTTACTAGCTTGATCTATGTTAGCCTAGAGTTAGGTGTGGTGCACACTTGTGAAATTCTAGCACTAGGTAACTCGGATGAAGCCCTAAAGATGTTTAAAAAAAAGATTGAAGCTCAAAGAGATTGAATTGGACGAGTTTCAAAGCGGACAGAGTCAAACCGACTCAAAGTCGGGGCTGCTGTGCACTTGGTGTATTGAAACACAAGAGCACTGAATCGGAGCTCACCCAGACAGTCACCAAATGAATCGGTGTTGTGCTTATGTACAAGCTTTTTGTACAAGAGCACTGATTGATTTGGTGCTGGCTATGGTCCACACCGAATGAGTCGGTGTAAGTCTATGAAGTTGAAATTCGCTACTGGAAACACGAATTGATTCGGTGCTATGGTGAATAGTGACACCGATTCATTTGCCTGTACAGTAACTAACCATTGGAATTCAAGTTTAAAGCATGCACCGATTGATTCGGTACTGTGCCTGGGGGTACACAGAATGAGTCGGTGTTACCTGCGCAGGCCCAATAATTGGCCAATGACTAGCTCATTTAGAGGGGTCTATATACACATGTTCTTCACCACCAATTGAGCCCTCTTGTTTCCTGGAAGTTTATGGTGTTCATTTGAGTTTGAGAGCAAGAGAAGCATTAGAAGTAATTAGCAAGTTTCTTAATCCGAGATTAAGGACATTGGTGACGCAAAAAAATTGAACGGTGAATCTCTATGTAATCAAACACACAAAAATGTCTCAGAGATTTGCTTCACTCCGATGCAGAGCCTTATAAAATCTTAATGTTTCGGGAAGTGCTAGTTAATTTGACTTGTAATTGATAAGGGATAAAATTTTTGTTAAATTCGAGGACTGTGTGGCAGATATAGGCTATAATTCTAAAATCTTTTTGCGTGTAGCGAAAATCTTAGATCAAACCCTTATCAGCTATCCTCCGGTTGCAGTTTAGTATATTTTCTTTTAGCCGATGAGATTATCAAGATCCAAGAGCAAGATAATTGATGATAAAAACTAGAACTAACAGAGTTAAACAATTAACTTCGCAAGATCTAATTGATATTGATAACTTGATGAACATGTGAATAAAACAAAATAAAGAAATCTGAAGCGACAATTTTGATCAGCTCTTATGCACGTTCCATAACTTGTGTATTAGATAAAAGCAATACGCTACATATCTATAATCTAATAATATACGATAACTCTTAGGAGAATTAGATTAAACAACAGCGATACGCCCGGAAGTTTAAATCTAAATACACTAGGTAAATGCGAAACTTATAGGTAAGCCGGAGATCAAGATGATCCAGCCCTGCCCAAGTTGAAAGAACACATAGATGAACTACTAAAGCTAGGATTTAAAGTAAATTCATAGAAAAAAGAACTTGTTTTATTTGATTGGTGTGAACATAACATTACAAAGCCATAAGACTACTATTTATAGTCTAAGCTAAAGACTCTTTGTCGATTACGACTTACAAAACTTGACCGAAAAGATAATAACAATTTTTAAAATAAAAACTCTCCTAATACAAGTCGAACTCTTCATGGTCCCACATTGATATATCCGTCGACCAAGTTTTCGTTCTCCATCGGCTATGATACCACATCGGATTCGATCAATATGTCACCATTTTGCTTCATCGGCTTGCTTTCCTTTTGACTATGTTTTGTCCGGTCTAATGCAGAAAAAACAGTGTCAACAAATGCCCCCTAATTTTGAAATAAAATATAGGTTTGTTCCGAAATTATCTCAGCTTATGATTGTAACTTCTCCTCAATTCTTGCGCCATGCAGCGTTTGGTTTCTCATGTCTCCCGCAAGCGGTGCTTCAAAAAACGAGCTTTATCCTCCACCATAAGTCTATAAAAGACATATGCGACTGCCATCTTCTTCTTCTTCGACCTTCACCATTTTCAAACAGTGCTTCTCTTTGAGATCTATGACCTCAAAGCTCAAGAACTTTTCTTCAAGAAGATCTACACTACAAAAAGCTCCACAGCCGACGCCTATGGCCACCATGAAGGAAATCCCTGAGGTACACGTAATTTCCTCATCTCTGTTTCACTCTTTATGCATCATTTTCTCCCATTTTTCTGAGTTCAAGCTTTCCCCTCTTTTTCTGTTCATATTCATTAGAACCTGAGGAATAGAATCACCATCGCTATGGAAGATCGACCTAGTCTAATATGTTTAGGACCAATGGGAGACCCAAATCCCACAGATCTAATCAATCTAGAAATGGGCCGGCTTCCTTTCAAGCACACGAACCTAGATTTGTCACTCTGGGCCAACGCCTTCAGATCTTGGCCAAGTTCCATTCTAGTTGGAGGGATTGGTTTCTCCACATGTCTACATCCAAGAACACGATATGGGAAGTTTATGATATCAGCCAGTGCATGAATCTCTCTTTGTTCAACATGGCAAGAAACGAGTCCATGCTCATAATCGCCTCTCATTTCTTGTCTGATGCTCTGAACGCCTTTCTTTTCGAACATGGGATGATGACTCCTGCCCTGATAGATGTTCTCATGTTGACTGGTCTTAACATTTCGGCTCCTGATAACCCTTGTCATGACATGAAAACAGGCACCATCAGCGATAGAGAGCATGCATCCTTTCTTAACATGTGGTTAGAAAGATTCGTCTACTGCGGCAAGACTGTCGGCCCAACCTAAAATCCTCAAGCAATAGCAGAAGCTCTTGTAGCAGGACACGCCATCCCTTTGGGCAAACACTTGCTAGGATCAGTTTATTATCTGCTACACAATGTATCGGCCAAACTAGCCACTGGCCAACAGATCAGTAATCTCGGAGGCCCCTAGTGGTTTATAAACTGTGGCTCAACCTTTATATACACAAGTCCCTCAACCAAGACCTTCTGTCGATGAGCTTTCCATCTTCCTATGCTGAAGACCAACAACATTCCACACACCGATGCACATCCTTTAGAGAAGCAGCATCGGCTATTCCTTGTCAACGATTGGATTGAACTGATGTAGAAAATTTCTTCAGATGCTTTTACAAAGGGTTTGCCAAGGAATCCATAGCCTGGTTTGCCTATATAGACGACCAAAAAGTCTTCGAGCACCCCTTCAAATTCAAGTTTGAAGATATCGGCTCCGACGACCACAACACATAGCGTATTATAGAAGCTATCGCTACGGGAATCCTTCCCATCAACTTCATTAGTGGCAGAGCTCAACACCCATCTTATGATTTCTACTACCCATCGGCTGCTGCCCGTCAGCTGGGATCTGGCCAAGTGCTAATTCACCCCTTATTCGCCAACCTGGTTAAGCCAAGGGAAATCATCAACAGTGGTCTGCAATATGATCGGATAAAAAATTTAGCACCAGATGCAGAGACCATCAACTTGGTCAACTGGGTAATCTCTTCGTTCACCACAAAACCTTTCAGATTGTGGTGATCAGAATGGTGTTCACATTTATTTTGTGGACCGGTGAAGGTTTACTGCTACCGGTTTTATCCCAATTATACTAATTCTAGATAATATTTCTTTTCTTTACCTTCTATTTTATTTACCTTGCAATTCCTGACCTTTAACCATGTATACAGGATGCAAGTGTACCTCCTCCAACTACGAGCAAAAGCAATTGGCTGATTAACTACGCTCCCCCTTCAGAGATCCCTCACATCGGCCATGATGCTCCATCAATCAAAGATGTTGCTGCTGGTCGTGTACCAAAACGCAAGGCCCGGAAGATGACAACCTCCAGGAAAAAGCTAGCCATCATGGCATCCTCATCGGCTTCAACAGATCCTTCTACTCCAGCTCTACAAGACGTTGTCTAGGTAACCTCCCAAAGCACTTCTCTTTTTAACAACATATTTTATACTACTTTTCTGTTACAACCACAGATTCCATCCGATTCCTGACCAGCGCAAACTCAGGAACCGGCTGCATCGGCGTCGGAGCCCATCATCCAAGGCCTGAATCTTCATCGGCCGCTTCTGCATCCAACACTCAGGTATTTAATCGCATTGTTCTCTTTCTGCAAAAACTCGTCTCCTCTCAATTATGTTATAGTTAAATAATTTTGACTGAACAAACAACAATTGTATCAGCTCAGCTACTGCTCATCCTAGAGGTGCCAACAATCAACGAGCAGCCGATCAACACAGAGATACAACAGGATATTATCCAACCATCGTCTCAACTACAAATCGCTGTTGCAGCAGCAACTCAATTTGATGAAAGCAATTTGAAGCGGGTGAGTTTATCAAAAAGTTATTTCTTTCATATCCCTTCCTCATATATACTAACTCTGCCTTCTAATTTGCAAGGTCCAGGACTCTCCAGACAACATCTTGTTTTCATTCCCTGTTGGAGAGTTTCTGGAGGAGGAAGAAGTCTCATCGGCTGCATTATCTCTAACGGCTCCATCAGATGATGTAAAGGCAAGGCTTCAAGACATACTTCCTCTTCTTGATCAAGACATCGGCATATTGTTCCAAGATGCTGAGCCGATACGGAACGTATTCCATCATCTCGAAGGCCAACTTCTGCGGATATTGAAGCTGCTTTAATTCCAGTCGTTTATATTGAGCGTCATCAAGTTCAAGTCCTTCAAGTAAGGCAGCATATGTCCGATCGCTCCCATCAAGAGGAGGTTGACAAGGAGAAATCAACCTTCAAAGCTCGCGCCAATGAAATCCAGGCCAAAATTGAATTCCTCAACTCTTCATGTCCATCAATGGTGTGGGTGCAATCAATCGGCTCAAGGCTAGAAGAGCATATCTGATGAAGGAGCTTCAAGAAGTCTCCAAAGCCAACAAAGCTGAAGAGGAGAAACTAGCCAAGCTTCCAGAGACCATCAACTCCCTGAAGGCGGAGATGGGTGGCTACGTCCGCCAGGCAATCCATCTTCACAAGAGCACCCAGCCAACACCCGGATCAGCCGATGAAGATCAACAGGAAATTTACGAAGCTGACCAAATATGTCTTTGTGCTATCAACGCAATCCGTGGCTTCCTGGAACCGATCTAATAGGACAACATTACTCGGTTGGAAACATCAAAGTCGTCTGCAATGACACACACACATTATTTTTTCTATAAATATTTGCTCAAAGGGCGACACATATCGCATCGGCCACATTCGATCCAAATTATAGGTTGTCCAACACATTTACTTCATGCATTGTTTTCCCTTTATACTTATTCTAGAGTCTATACCTTAGTATCGGCTACGCTTTTCAGATCCGATGGGCGAATAACTGGCTTCATTTTGTTAAGCATCTACCCAAATACTAGGATAGTATTGTCTCAAATACTTTCCATTCAAAGACTGAGGAAATTTTTCTCCTTCCAATGTTTCCAAAATATAAGATTTGCCCGGGACACATTGATTCACACGAAAAGGACCTTCCCACATTGGCGACCATTTTCCATACTTCTAATCTCTAGATCCAATTGGCAAAATCAATTTCCAAACTAATTCTCCTTGGGCAAATTCTTTGACTTTAACTGTCTTGTCATACCATCTGGTCGCCCTGGATTTATTTTCTATATACTGATCAAGGCTCTTAGCCGATGACCCATCAAATCTTCCATATCATCTTTCATTAGGCTTGTGTATTCATTGGCAGTAAGTTGATCTTACATCGACACACCTAGAGCCAGACTTTATTTCCCATGGTAAAACATCACCATGTCCATACACAAGTTGATAAAGAGAGACTTTAGTGGCACCATGACAAGCCATCTGATATGCCCATAAAGCTTCATTCAAAGTAGTGTGCCATTTCCTCGGCCGCTCATCAATCTTTCGCTTTATCAATTTAATGACTCATTTATTATATGACTTTGCTTGTCCATTAGCTTGAGCATAATAAGGCAACAAGTTTAGCAATTTAATCCCCATACCGGTAGCAAACTTTTCAAATTCTCCGGAAGTGAACATGGTTCCTTGATCTGGTGTAATCGTCTGCGGGATTCCAAACCGATAAATTATGGGCTAGTTAGATCCATACCATTATAATTTTCACAGTTTCGAAATATGCCATCGGTGTGTCACTGACAGGTGGGGGCTACCTCAGTCACTGACAGTGGCATTTTTCTAATTTTCAAAAATTATAATGACACGAGAGGAATTAATCCTATTATATGCTCTGTAACAAATTCAATCATGTTTCTAAATGGTACTATCTTCAGAGGAATCGCCTCAACCTATTTGGTAAAGTAATATGTAGCCACCAGTATGAACTTATTATCAATAGCACTCTTCTAACAAGAGTAGAGTTTGGCGGAGATCTGTATATTTTGCATCCACTTTTCTATATTTAAGTTTATTCATAGCAAATATTAGACAATATTTTGGACTTTATTAAAGAAGTTGTAGGACAACTAGGATCATGTGTTTGGGGCATGCCGCTTTTTGGATACTACTACAATAATGACTGTTTTCGTAGACTTTGTCCTTATGCTTGTGGATGTGCGCGGACCAATGTAGTACTAGAGCATATTCCATGCTGATTCTCCGTGCTAGCTTGAATTTTTTTTGGCCTATCTTGCATGCACCATCAGACTTCCATGCTCACCACATCGCCATTGGCACCGCCATTGCTGCTCCCTTCGTCGACGTACTCGACCATGTCGATGTTGTACAGTACCGGGAGCATGGCCATGGAGCAGAGGCACGGCAAGACGGGCCCGAAGTTCCATAGCAGGAGGGGCGCGCCGGCGAAGAAGAGGCGGTTGCCGGCGAGGCTGAGCAGGAATCCCCTCTCCATGACGTCGGCGATGTAGTCCCTGGTGATAGTTAGTTGGCAGTGAAAAGAAACATAGCTTCTACACGTATTGCAGCAACAAACAATATGCTCTGCATATGGATGTGCACCAATGTAGTACTAGAGCATATTCCATGCTGATTCTCCGTGCTAGCTTGAATTTTTTTTGGCCTATCTTGCATGCACCATCAGACTTCCATGCTCACCACATCGCCATTGGCACCGCCATTGCTGCTCCCTTCGTCGACGTACTCGACCATGTCGATGTTGTACAGTACCGGGAGCATGGCCATGGAGCAGAGGCACGGCAAGACGGGCCCGAAGTTCCATAGCAGGAGGGGCGCGCCGGCGAAGAAGAGGCGGTTGCCGGCGAGGATGAGCAGGAATCCCCTCTCCATGACGTCGGCGACGTAGTCCTTGGTGAGCGGGAGGTGGAGCGCCGGCGACGGCGAGAGCGCGTTGACGAGGAAGGATGCCTGGTTGAGCGTGCAGATGGCGAGGCTGTGGCAGAGGAAGGCGAGGAGGAAGACGACGAGGATGACGACGTACTTGAGCGCCATCATGTACTCGCCGTGCGCGCCGAAGACGGCGTCTCTGAGCGGCTTCTTCACGGTGTAGGTGCTGCTGAGCACGGCGGCGACGCCCGTGCAGAAGAGGATCGACGTCGTGGCCACCAGCGTGGATCCCATCAGCATGTTCCGCACCGTCTGCACCACCAGGATCGCCTGCTTCTCGTTGTTCTGCGTCCAAAGAATCGAACAGCAGGGAGAAGATCATCAGATCACTTGCGATGCTTATATATATATTTTAAAGCGCACGAGCACGCCATGGCCATGAGCTATATAGTGCGGTGTGCAGCCGCGATTAATAAATATAAATATTACCTTCATCATGGAGAAGACCCAGAGGCGGCGGGCGGCGGCGCTGATGCCGACGGTGGAGCTGAGAGGGCTGCGGCGGACGGCGCGCCAGAGCCAGACGTGGTACACGATGGGGAAGAGGACAGAGAAAGGGATGAGCACCACGTCCAAGTAGCTGTCCATCCACGCCATGGCGGCACTACTACACCAATGATCTCTCTCGCTCGCTCGACAAGATCCCCAGCCTCTGACTCGGTCGGAATGCGCGAGTAGATGACGAAGATGTCGCGCCGTTACCAGGCCTCCGCAGTAACTCAACCAGTAGAAACTTTTAAAATATTGATTCACATGTTGGCAATATACCACATATATATATAATCTACTTAGTAACCACACATGTGGAATCCATGCCTGATACATTGCATATCCGCAGGGAGAAGTATTTAATATACGGCATTAATGGATGAAGCAAAGTGTATCCGATTCATAATATCTCTAAGCAGTATCTAATATATGACATCCACAGAAAATTAGAAAAGTGTATTCGATTCATAATATCCTCATGGAGAAATATCTAATATATGCCAACCATATATAGAAAACTAATGTGTGAAGCAAAGTATCCAATTTCCAATATCCCCAAGTATCTGATATATATGCCATCTATATAGAAAAATAATGTACGAAACAAAGTGTATCTAATTCCTAATATCACCTGGGAGAAGTATTTAATATATGGCATGCATATAGAAAACGAATGGCTGAAACAAGATCAGAATCCAAAGGAGAGATGTATGTCGTTTACATACCTGCCATAAATGGCTACAAATTAGAACCCATTACTTCATGCCTTCTTTCATTGTGGCCGCACAATTTCCATTCCATTCCATTCCATAGAAGAAGAAAAACTAAAACAGTAGAGCATCCATCCTTGTCATTGTGGTGACCCTTGTAGACGCCTTGCTCTTTGCCACCCATGACGCGTGTGAGGGTGTACCATCAATGTCCATCAAAGCCGCGTTCCACGCGGCGAATTCAGACCTTACCTTGTACAACCTCTGTGTTGACGACCAAAATTGGCACGGCTGTGCAAACCGGTCTGACCGGTATGCACAAACCGGTCAGACCGGTTTAGTAAACATTGTCAAAATGCAAATTGGACTTCACCATTGCGTAGCTCTCGTCGAGACGATCAAGATGCATATGTGGAACGCCTATTTTGGACTCCGGATGAGAGAGTTATGACTTCGGGAAGATTCTGCACCTGGGAAAACCGGTCAGACAGGTTTCCCAAACCGGTCTGACCGGTTTGGATCTGAATTTGGGTAGGTTTAGGACTCTGAGTTTTATACCATATTGTAACCGACTCAACGGGGTAAGACCATCCCACCCTATAAATATAAAGGGCCAAGGCCGATTGAGGGATATCCAATCGAATCTATCAAATCTACCTTTTATCGTTTTGTCTTTACTTTTATCTTTCTATGTTTCGCATTACTTTTATCTCTTTTACCCTTCTCTTCCAACCCTACCATGTTGTTCTTCCTTCGTCTCTATGTCGATTGAAGGCGTTCTAGGTGGCCAGCCGATCCTAGAACAACCCAAGGTGCGCCTGTCCTGACGGGGTCCCTCCCGGACGGGCGTTCGTTGGTCTCTCGCCGGGCACCGCCGGCGAAACCGGTCTGACCGCTTTGCGCAGAAGGGCAGCAAGGAGCTACTCCACGTGCTTGTTGTTGGCGCGGTTTCGTGTCAACACTCCGCTTCCAGGGTGTATACTCCAGGTCACCGCCTGACAACAAGATCTCGACCTACGTTGGCGATGCAACGGGGGCGGCTGCGCTGTCATTCAATGATTTTTAGATAAAGAAAACTGGTCTCAACACTCACCCAAGCGCTGTCATGCAATGATACTGCAGGTTCCATCCAGCTGTTGCTCAATGATGGATCGATTGACAGAAACCACAGGTTGATGTGGTCCGGCTGTGTTGGTGACTTTCGTAGGGGACAACAGGCCTTGGCCACCGTGCTGGACCAGGTTCACCGCTGCCTTTTCCAGCATTGCACCGACAAGGTGGGCTCCGCCAGTAGGACACCAAGGGGTTTTGTACAACATGGTCTTGAACACTAGGGATAGGACTGTGGTAGCTTCTCGGTTGAGCGCACCCCTGATGGCCTGATCCATGAATTGCATTGTTTTGGAAATTGGAATAATGTGTGATAGCATAGTGCTATGCTAACCACTCGTACTGTCATGATGATGTCCTGTTTTGTAAACTTATAATATTTGTTATTTTTAAGTAATACCGCTTAGTTATTTTGGCTATTCGTCCAATAACATTATTGCTCTCCCCTGCGTGATAACCCCCTATTTTTAAATTTGAAAAAAAAATCGATAGTCGTATTTTAGTCCAATTGTTCATATGCGGCCAGTCTCAGTGCACATATCACGAAACTTTGCCTCCTCTTCCCTATGTCACATCAGCATATTTAATGCCATAAAACTCTACTGAGACAGGCCTTAATGGTTGTCTCGGAACTCACACACGTGACCCTTACGTTTTCTATATGAGGTTTAAGTTTTCTATACGAGGTTAATACACAAAGGTTTTTTATTGGTGTCATAGGCACAAACTCCTCCGTGCCTTAATAGTACATCGCTTATTTAGTAGGACTAGCTTAGGCCAGACTCAATGGGGTTTCATGGGAAGTTTCATGGCATTAAATGTGCTGATGTGACATAGAAAAGAGAAGGAAGAGTTTCATGGTGTGTGAGAGGAGTTTCATCACCATGAAACTCCTTTTATACAGTTACCTAGTTTATGATATAAGTGACTGTGTAGTGAAACTATGCACTAAGATTGACCTTATGCCAAGATTATACAGATGATAAACAGGATTCTTGAAATATTCTTAGGCTAATCTCAGTGGAGATTTCATATTGATGTTTTTAAGATGACCACATCAGTGAGAAAAAAATAAAATGATGTTTGAAACCACTCTTCCAATGCAATAGTCTCGCGTTGGTGTTTCATAGGCACCCTGTGGCATTTAATTTCAAGACTCATCCAGAGTTGGTAATTGTGCCAAGTGAGTTTTTCCTCTATCTCTTTAGGGCATGTACAACGGCTCGTAGATTGCTGCAGACATGCAAGGTAATTTTGCAAAATCCCCCCGTGCGAGCTGCAGCACGGCCATCTCGTCGACTCGTTCGTCTACGACTCAGTCGCGTGCTCCAAGACGTTTCGACGACGTCACCGTCCGCTGTACAATCCGATGCGTGAGACGACGGTGCCCAAGGATTTGCTGCGCGCGCCCAAGTTTCTGCTGCTCTAGGCAGTGAGCCAGAAGTGGTTGACGCTGTGCATGGTATGATGGTGCTGACTTAATTTGTTTGGTTAAACTTGCTTTTGCTCTAACGGTGCACACGGTGACTCAATTTGCTTTTGTATATATATTATATCAATTATATATATATATACAAATAAGTATGTATAGAATATATATTTTATGAAATATATATATAGACTCAATTTGCTTTTGTATATAATTATATCATTATATATATATATTATACATACTTATTTTAAGAGTCATGTGAATTATTTGAACATATTGTGCATCTCTTCGTGTATGCAACAAAATGGCTACATAAATCAATCGTGCACTTGATCACCCTGAGTTTGTGTATCAAAGGGTGAATTAATTACCATGTAGACAGCTAAACAGGCAATTCATTATATAAGCTGTCTGTTCAGCTGTCTGTTTGTGACAAAAAGACAGCAGCTGTCTGCACTGTTGTACATGCCCTTATAATTATCACACTATGTCACCATTATTGCTGATGTGTCAAATCATTTAATGTGTATGAAACTTTTATAAAACTCCCACGGGAATTGTCAAAAGAGAACGGAGGTAACCTGCTCGTTTGACACAAGGATGGCCACACAACCACACTATCACACGCGTTTAGAGAGGCGTACTAGGTGTATGGAGAGAGAAACAGGTGGAAAAGGTGCAACATTTTTTTGTTCTGAAAGAACAAAATAAAATGGATACTTTGCATCGCTCTTCTTTCATTTGCGTATATTTCTCGTTTATTTGTAATTAGCATGTAAGCTGAGAATATAAAAACTATTCTTTTTCAAAAAAAAATGTTTCCCCTGTTACAACAAAACGTTGTAACGAACAGAAATGTATAAGGATAGGAACTTCTAAAAACAGGTTCTACGGTAGGAACAGAAATCTAGAGAAATGTTTCCCCTGTTACAACTACTCTCTGCTTATTCCGAAAAGAGATAAAAATAGAAATGCAACATAAAAAACACAGATGAGTATTGTAAATTGAATAATAAAATAAGAAACGCGTAATGTCAGTAAGTAGGACTACATAAATGGATTGCAGGACATTTTGATTGTCTGAAACGTCTATTAAATCGGACCGGAGGGAGTTCTTGTTAATGAAAGTATATTTCTTCCTCGTGGTATCGGACCAGTATGGGTCAATCCGTAGGAATAGGGACCAAAACGCATTCGGTCACTGAATTGCGTATCTGCTGACTTGGACTGATGGAAACTGGATACCAATCCAGAAAAATTTCAAGCAGTCAATGACACCTTTTAGCCTTTTATAGATGACCGTCCTGAAAACCAAAGCAAAGTGCGATGTTCTGAAAATTCTGAAACAGCACCAACTGGTCACTTGTCGTTGTCCGAGGCTTATTCATACCTTGAAACAAGAGTTAGCATATGCACAATATATACAAAAGCAAATTGAGTCACCGTGTGCACCGTTAGAGCAAAAGCAAGTTTAACCAAACAAATTAAGTCAGCACCATCATACCATGCACAGCGTCAACCACTTCTGGCTCACTGCCTAGAGCAGCAGAAACTTGGGCGCGCGCAGCAAATCCTTGGGCACCGTCGTCTCACGCATCGGATTGTACAGCGGACGGTGACGTCGTCGAAACGTCTTGGAGCACGCGACTGAGTCGTAGACGAACGAGTCGACGAGATGGCCGTGCTGCAGCTCGCACGGGGGGATTTTGCAAAATTACCTTGCATGTCTGCAGCAATCTACGAGCCGTTGTACATGCCCTAAAGAGATAGAGGAAAAACTCACTTGGCACAATTACCAACTCTGGATGAGTCTTGAAATTAAATGCCACAGGGTGCCTATGAAACACCAACGCGAGACTATTGCATTGGAAGAGTGGTTTCAAACATCATTTTATTTTTTTCTCACTGATGTGGTCATCTTAAAAACATCAATATGAAATCTCCACTGAGATTAGCCTAAGAATATTTCAAGAATCCTGTTTATCATCTGTATAATCTTGGCATAAGGTCAATCTTAGTGCATACGCTGTACAATCCGATGCGTGAGACGACGGTGCCCAAGGATTTGCTGCGCGCGCTTAAGTTTCTGTTGCTCTAGGCAGTGAGCCAGAACTCAGAAGTGGTTGACGCTGTGCATGGTATGATGGTGCTGCTGACTTAATTTTTTTGGTTAAACTTGCTTTTGCTCTAACGGTGCACACGGTGACTCAATTTGCTTTTGTATATATATTATATCAATTATATATATATATATTATACATACTTATTTTAAGAGTCATGTGAATTATTTGAACATATTGTGCATTCTCTCGTGTATGCAACAAAATGGCTACATAAATCAATCGTGCACTTGATCACCCTGAGTTTGTGTATCAAAGGGTGAATTAATTACCATGTAGACAGCTAAACAGGCAATTCATTATATAAGCTGTCTGTTCAGCTGTCTGTTTGTGACAAAAAGACAGCAGCTGTCTGCACTGTTGTACATGCCCTTATAATTATCACACTATGTCACCATTATTGCTGATGTGTCAAATCATTTAATGTGTATGAAACTTTTATAAAACTCCCACGGGAATTGTCAAAAGAGAACGGAGGTAACCTGCTCGTTTGACACAAGGATGGCCCACACAACCACACTATCACACGCGTTTAGAGAGGCGTACTAGGTGTATGGAGAGAGAAACAGGTGGAAAAGGTGCAACATTTTTTTGTTCTGAAAGAACAAAATAAAATGGATACTTTGCATCGCTCTTCTTTCATTTGCGTATATTTCTCGTTTATTTGTAATTAGCATGTAAGCTGAGAATATAAAAACTATTCTTTTTCAAAAAAAAATGTTTCCCCTGTTACAACAAAACGTTGTAACGAACAGAAATGTATAAGGATAGGAACTTCTAAAAACAGGTTCTACGGTAGGAACAGAAATCTAGAGAAATGTTTCCCCTGTTACAACTACTCTCTGCTTATTCCGAAAAGAGATAAAAATAGAAATGCAACATAAAAAACACAGATGAGTATTGTAAATTGAATAATAAAATAAGAAACGCGTAATGTCAGTAAGTAGACTACATAAATGGATTGCAGGACATTTTGATTGTCTGAAACGTCTATTAAATCGGACCGGAGGGAGTTCTTGTTAATGAAAGTAGTATGTTCTTCCTCGTGGTATCGGACCAGTATGGGTCAATCGTAGGAATAGGCGACCAAAACGCATTCGGTCACTGAATTGCGTATCTGCTGACTTGGACTGATGGAAACTGGATACCAATCCAGAAAAATTTCAAGCAGTCAATGACACCTTTTAGCCTTTTATAGATGACCGTCCTGAAAACCAAAGCAAAGTGCGATGTTCTGAAAATTCTGAAACAGCACCAACTGGTCACTTGTCGTTGTCCGAGGCTTATTCATACCTTGAAACAAGAGTTAGCATATGCACATGAACACACGTAAGTGCGAGTCTAACGATCTGATACTACCTCCGTTCTAAATTACTATTCATTGTTGACTTTTTTTATGACATTTGACCATTCGTCTTATTCAAAAATTTTGTCCAAATATACAAACCAATAAATTATACTCGAAGTATATACGATGATAAAGCAAGTCACGTGCAAAATAAATGATACTTGTGAAAACTTTTGAATAAGATGAATGGTCAAACGTTAAACGAAAAAGTCAACAACGAATAGTAATTTGGAACGGAGGTAGTAGCTTATAAAACTAAAAAGAACGAAAGCTCAACCAATTTCTTACAGTATATTTGTCTAGAAGGGGAGGGAACACGGGAAACACAGTTGCTTCCATGGTGCTAAGTTACCTGACTACTGACTAGACAAATTCAAATATTGTTGCAGCTAAACCTGAAGAGATCAAGAGCGAGCATATTTGAACTGTCAGCACAGGTGAAGCTCTACAGAAGAATGGACATGCTCCGCCTTGTAAAGGCGGTGGCTAGTTACGCTTGCTACGGTGCTACCTGGTCCCTCTGAAACATTCGTATACTTCGGCAGCGTAGGCGTGCAGTGTGGTCATGCCACTCTCTGAACATTCATATCGTTGGGGCCCGGCGGAGCGCTGAGATTGGCAAAACTTGTACTGAATGTGGCTGACTAAATGAGCTTTAGTGAATATTTTGGAAGTAAAATTGATTTAAATGCTCAATGTATGCCTCGATGTTTATTGGATGGATTCTGAATGCCTAAGTATTTATCGAATGGATTCTACTGCTCAAATGAAAAATCAAAATCTGGTGCAAAATGATGATTGCACACTGAACACTGAATATTAGAATGTGCTGCAGTTTCAGCTGCATGGAGCACGGTGCAGTATTCTGGGATACAACATAGCTATCCAAAGTAAAGCTGAAAAGGGACTCGTTGAATGTGTAGCACAAAATAAAGCTGAAAAGGGACTTGCAAAATGTGTGCCATGCTCCCAGAATATTTCCTTGCAGAATAGCAACAGAAAAGGTAAACATATATACATCACAGAGTTCTGTCAAGTTGAG
This sequence comes from Echinochloa crus-galli, assembly GCA_900205405.1. Lineage (NCBI taxonomy): Eukaryota > Viridiplantae > Streptophyta > Magnoliopsida > Poales > Poaceae > Echinochloa > Echinochloa crus-galli. The sequence continues at coordinate 502,485 of OAMR01000005.1, read as the reverse complement.
GGTAGAACACTGAATGTCGCCAATTCGGCAATATTCTGGTGGCAAAAGAGAATGAAGTGTGGCAAAATTCAGTTTCACCAGATGATCATGCTCCCAGAACTGGATATGCATACAGACATGGCATACTGCTTGCTTGCAAAAGGGCAAAAGGAAGCTGATTTCTTGCTTGCTTCACCAGAACACATGATCTCCAGTAAAAAGATCATCAGTGCGAACTGTACAGGGATCCCCAGAAGAGCTTGTACATGCATTGATTTTGTCTTCAATTTGCTTACCAAGGATGTCAAGTGCACTATCTACTAACACGGTGCATTCTGGAAAGTTGGCTGCTCGATGTGCCAAATTGAGAAATTTGTGAGACATAAGCTTGTAGTGAAGCGTAGCATCAATTGGATTTTTAATTATATTTCCCTGGTTGTCTTGTATAGTTCGAATCCATGCTTCCCATGTCCATCGCTTTAACACATATCGTGGCGGTAGTAATTTGATGTTCATCAAATCAAGAACTTTAAGAGCACGGGCACATAATATCCCAGTTCTATCAAATTGCCTGCAGCTGCATACAACTGTCTGCTTCAAAGGATCACCGATAACTTTGTACTCCTCTTTAAAGGTCAAATCTCCTACTAGATATTCATTACTACCCTCCAATGCTTTGGTGCAAGCTGCCAAGGATCCTTCATATTCACCTTGAAAAGCTTCAAATATAATAGGTGTATACAGCTTGCTAGCCTGCACCAATATAGGTGGTGGTCTCCTCATACTGATTTTAGGCAAATTTTTCCTTGACTCAAATTCTGAATTCAGTTCACTATTCCTTTTTCCTTGCACCACCTTTTCAAAATGCTTAAAGAACTGGATGATATGGAAATCAGACTTGAAATGTTTTTTCAAGTCATTGTTCAGACTCTCATTCGACTGTGTACTTCTCATTCCTAATGTGAAGACATCCTTCATATAGCATTCAGCCCATTTCTCTTTCAACTTGTACATACTATCCAACCAAGTTTGCTTGCTCACCTTTTTCCTCATGATGTCAAAATTATGTTCAAATTCTGCAATGTCCATATAATTAAACATGCATGCCCTAAAATCCGATAGAATCCTTGTGTCCCCATTCTTATCTTCATCTAGATGTTTGACAACACTCTGCATAATGTGAAAGGTGCATAATCCATGCCATGCTTCTACAAACACCTCTGCAACCGCCTTTCCCATTGCAGAATCTTCATCAGTATAGATTGTTTTAGGTTGCTGCCCATTATGAGCTTTTAGAAAGGTCTCAAACAGCCACTTGAAGGACTCAAATGTTTCATCATACATAAGAGCAGCACCAAAAACTACAATATCTCTAAAATGATTGAATCCAACAAAGACACCAAAAGGCTTGCTCTCCTTGTTTGTTCCAATGGTGTCAAAACTAACAACATCACCAAAATTAGCATAGTCCATTACCATTTTAGCATCAACCCAAAATATGTTTGTTATTTGTTCTTCACAGTCCATTTGCAATGCATATTGGAATGATGGATTCTCAGCAATTTTTTCTTGAAAATACTTAAGCATGCTACCTGCTTGGCCATATGCCATCTCCCGTTGGCGTTTGGTCGGCAAATAGTTCATGTGATCTTGAAGGGTGTAGCTATGCTTGAGTGATGCACCAACTAGCTGACTAGCCAATTCATGTGCCACTTTCGGTCCAATTCCAGCATCATCTTCCGTTTCAATTTCAACGGCTTGTAAATCTGAATTTTCCTTTTGTGACACCATTAACTGTAAGGTTTCTGGCAGGTAGACTATGTGATTGTGCTCCAAAACCAGCTCAGATACTTCATAATTGCCCTTCTTTCGGTCCATTTTAAGACTCATGTGGACTTGACAATCCGTTCTAGTTTCACGTCGAGGGCGCTTTGTTGAATGATCCCTTTTGTCTCGCCTTCGATGACCCTCATTGGCACAAACGTATCTACATGATGTAACCGTGCCATCAGATTGCCTTTTGTTTGTATACCTTTTTCTCACCTCAAAGCCTTTCTGCCCACCATAGGCAACCCAAAATGACCAAGCCTCATCTGAATTTCTAAATTCCATGCCAACATAAGGTGCTAAACTAGGCATCAAAGCCCCACTGTATAAAAAAGAACAAGTGTGAGAATAGTGCACAAATATGCTGACCAAAAAATTTCATGTAATCTCATACTAAAATTTGTGAGATTTCATGCCAAAGGGAACATGCAAGGAATAGCAGTACTTGGGGACAACTAAAATCCATTGGATGTCACTTAAGAAATAACAAGATGGAGTAGTATCACTTACGTGTTAGAATCATGGTGCACCGTGAAAACCTCTTTTCCCATCTCAGTGGTATACAGAAGTAAATTTGATATCAGCCAGGAATTGGATCTTCAATCAATCGCTTCTTCTTTGCCTTTGGAAGTGCAAGGGAAAGCCAAGGATCAGGGATTTTCTTTTTGGCACGAAAACCTGCAGCAATTGATGCTATTATGTCCTCCCGCCATCAGCTAAGCACGTACTGTGCTGCCAGACAACCGGAAAGGGCCACACCACAGAAGACAACTGACTGGGCTCTTTCTGTTTATGTGGGCATACCCTTCCTGCCGTTGGATGTGGCAAGAACAGGGATGCGGCATCAGACGTCCATCTGATGAAAATTCTCTTTAAGGTATGCCTATCAAAAACGCCAATATAGAATAAGGTATAATCAATACACAATTCCGCAACACAAACTACAAAATTCAAAACTCTCCGACAATTTGGTATACAATTATAAAGTAATCCAAAGTAAAATGATAATATATTGGAAATGCTTCATTGTACCTTAAACCAACAAATTGACATACCGAATCACATTTTATGTTAACGTACACACCAATTTCAGGCTAAGCTAAGCAAATGTGCACTTGAAATTGCCTAGTCACATCCATATGTTAACGTATACAAACTAATTTCAGGCTATGCTAAGCAAATCTGCACTTGAAATTGCCGGATTGGAGTATACATGAAGGTACTAGAATGGTCCATTCCACTCACCGGTTATACCGAGCAGAGCAGGCCGCTGGAGCTGGACGGCAACGCGGGGGCGACGGTTGGGGACCAGGCGGCCAGCGCGGCCGCCACGGCGGCACGTCGGGGACAGGATGTAGGGCGGCGGTGACCCGGCGCTTGGGCACTGCCGGAGCCCTGGAGCGCTGGAGGAAGGCTCCGCGGTGGCTGGCGGCCTGACGGCGCGGCTGGAGCCTGGACGTCGGGACTCGGGGTCGGGCACTCCGGCGGGCGGCGTCGCCGTCGCGCGGAGTCGGGGGACGGGGGACAGCGGCCGAGACGGCGATAGCCGTCTCACGCGAGGCGTGGGGACGGGCGACGCCGCGACGGGCTGCTGGGAGGATGTGCTAGGTTAAGGCCGTTGTCGGGCCTATTCTCAAATTTGGGCCTTCGAAATCTGAGCAGTAAAAACTTCTTGCGCAAAAAAAAGAAAAAGTTCGTTTTACTTCCCAGAACACTAAACCGAGTCCAGCATTCCTCTCTAGACTCGAAAACCAGGTGGACTACCTCCCTCAACCTTCAAAACCGTCCGCTTTATCTCCTAGTCGTGGTTTTAAGCGGTTTTCAAGGTGGTTTTGCATTTTTTAATTGAAAATAAATCTTATAAATACTTAATGAGGTTATTAAATCATGAAAAATATTTCTAAGCTTCTTAAAATTCTGAGAAAAATTCTAGAGATGGAATGGGACGCAAGAAATCTAAATAAAATATTTAAACTAGTGAAAATATCTATAAAATTTTCTAAAATTTAGATTTAGCTCCAGCAAAATAGAAAATATATTTAAAAAATTAAATATATATATATTAAAATATTTAAATCTATATCTAATTGCATCTTGAATACTTTCCTCATTTTGCAGACTCGTGATGATGCTAGGCAATTGTAAAACCAACCAAATCCCGATCTTGGTGTCGGTAATGCATTT
>OAMR01000005.1:453685-481737 GCA_900205405.1 Echinochloa crus-galli | reverse complement strand
TGTACTATTAGGAGACTCCCCAAAGTACCCTGCTGTAGTACTCCTTATTATATACGACTAGGATTATGTAACCGACTTATAACTCTGCTCCCCGTGCATATAAAGCGAAGCAGGGCCCCTCCAAAAATACAAAACCTCATACACAAAGCAATACAGAAACACAGAATGTAGGGTACTACGCAATTTACGGCCTGAACCTGTCTAAATCGTTGTCTTGTGTGTGCACCGTTGTTCCTTAGAACTCGACGAGACCCACAAATACTACTATCTAAAGTACCCTAGACAGGTACTCGGTCGTTAAACACCGACAGACCTCACTTAGGCCGGCCTAGTTCTGAATGGACTCGGGTGAAAGGTATTCGAGCCAAGCCCACGCCAAGTCGACCAAGTAGATCGTTAGGTACTGAATGGGGAAGTAGTCATTGTTATTAGCAAGTCTGTGTCGTCAGGAAAACCGGTAGTCCTCCAATCATATATTGCGGGTTTGTGTCCCCAATGTACTTAACGATATTTGTTGGCACGTGGAAGCACAACGGAAATAGATCATTGCAGGTCCACCTCCAAAATCGTGAAGCCCAAGACCATCTGGGCTCGGGTTGTGGTCACTGTCCTCTTTGTCATGGTGGCGTTCACGGCAGTTGCAATCTGCTCAGGCTCTGCTGGTGTGAGGGCGTGGATTTGCCATGTGTGCAGGTCAGCATGCTCAGGGATTGCCTGCAGAATCATCGCTGCATGCGGCAATGTTATGGCTAGCCTAGGAGAAGTAAGGGACATGTTTAGCCCCTTGCTTCGTCTGGTCATGCACCCAATGTGCACGCGCATGGGCATTGCCACCTTGTATGTGACGGGCCATATGCTACCTCTCCACCTAGGCCCGATGACCCAAAATGCGGGCCTTCTCGGCCATCAACTCAAGGTGTTGGGCCTTAGGGGCTAGGAGCACTCGTGCAAGTACTCCTGCTGCCATGGAGTGCATCGAACCGGGAGGGTGCAAACTCTGCTCGCCCTACTATCGATGGTGCTTTTGAGCACCACATGTGCCATGTTGCACTCATGGGAGGGACGGTCACTCTAGGCGTACTCGGCATCAAATCTCGTGCCGTTGTTGGACTTATACTCTAGGAGGTCATGGAGGGAGGTGGGTGTGTAGTTCGTCGTCCCTAGAATCAGAAGGAGCGTGCATTCAATGCCCTAATTCATGCTCGAACATGTTATGTTCCTAAGGTTAAAATTTAGCTCTGCAAAGGGGTCCTAGAACTAACTGTCCTAAGGCAATGGATCCTCGCTGGAGGCATGGGTGAAGATGTTAGTGAGCACGTAGAGGGTATTCAGAACACCTTGGGTGAGGGGCCCGAATCAAGGTACATCTTGGCACGATGTGGACCTCATCGATGTCTACGTCGATGAGCATCCCATCCTTACCAATGTGGAGAGTAGGTGTCTCCTTTGGTTGGGGTGGAGTCGGGTCACAAAGCCACAGTCTGCCAACGATGTCTATGACGAACTTCAGGCTCTCAAAATGGAAGTGCTATGCTGGAGCAAAGGTGGGAATGAACCACAGCTCACCCATGGCAAGGATGGCAAACTTGAGGCTCCCAAAGTGGACTTTACTACGTAGAGCGAGCTCGACTGAGCTATTAAAGAAAGAAGCCAACTAGAGCTTGGAGGAGTAAAAGAAAACAAGCAATAGTCCCCTACCTTGCGCGCCAACTATCGACGTTTCATAGGGATGGCTTAGCACTCAAGGATTTAGGATTTATATTAGTTCATGCAATGATGCCCTACGTCCAGTCAATGTGGAAGATCGTGTTCCTAGGCTTGAGAGTTGAGTGTTTATAGTAGGGGACACAAATGGGACGGCAAGAGGTTGAAGATAGACGCTGCTATCTAGTGTGTGTGCCTGAGCACACACGTGTGTCCTGTCAGTGCACGTGCATGTCCTATCATGTGCCTGACTTCCACAAAGGATAGGGATGCCCCTGACTATTGGCTCATCCACTCACACTCAACCAGACCCAAATGGCACGGGCACGCTTAGACGAGATCGATGCTTCGACTTCCTAAGGTTAGGGGTCGAATAACGTTGGGGGCCTATGACATGAGCCCCATGGTAGTCTGGAACTTCCCCAATAGGAAGGATCACCCGGATTAGTTGGCCTTTTTGGTCGGGGAGGCCTTCATGACGGCCTTGAGGCCTTAGTTTCCACAAGCCCACCTGTCTCGTCCGACCACCCGGAGTTGGACGGGAATCCTATATAGCTTTCGGAAGTTTTTTCCCCACCTAGCTTCCAGTGTTTGAGATTCGTGCATTAATTTTTATCCATGAGATCTCTCTCGATCTTAACAGCCCCGCCCTCCTGCTCCGTGCCGCCGCCGCCGCTCCACCCGCTCTGCTCCTCTTACCCGTGCGTGCCGCTCCTGCTGCCGCCGCTGCCCATGCCATGCTCGCCGCTGCTGCCGCTCATGTTGTGCAAGCAGCCATCCTCTCTCTTCGTGCCCCGCCATGACAGCTGCTCTCGCCGTGAGCACCGACGTGGGTCGTCAGCACTGCACTAGCCATGATGGTTTCTTCGATTACGAACACCACTTCTACCGCTCCCACTGATGCATGATGTTCCTGCTAGGCCCGCGCTCCATAATTGTTGTTGCCGTGCGCCGTCGCCATCGCCGGAGAAGAAGAACAATATATTCTTTTTCTTTGAAAATGTTGATGTAGGTGTTGCTAAATGTTGAATCTATTCTTATAAAATGTTGAAATAGGTTGTGAAAAATATTGAATACAATATTTTTTAAAATGTTGATATATGTTTGTAGAAATTGTTGAATATACTTTTTTAATGTTGATATACTATTTAGAGAATGTTGAATCTAGTCTTTTTCAAATGTTTGATGTTTTTTTTGACATCAGACGTGGCTAGTAGTATTCAGACATTGAATCTAACTACTGCTAATGGAACGAATGAAGTTAGATATAACTAGTATTATATTTTGACACTTCTGTGTAATGCTAATAGTAATCTGTTTTTGGGCTTTATTGGGCTCTAAGCCATCTTGCTTATCTGATGCATGGAAGGCATATAGGTGCCCCCGTTGGATGGTACGTCGTGGCGTATTCGGTCTCTTCTTTCCACCCGAGTACTATATCCAACCCTTGATAACAAACCACCTAAGAGATTGGTCCTAACTCAACCCAAAAGAATAGCTTATGAGTGATGTATGCCCACTAGTAGAGAAATGACTTTCCATCCCCTGCATTTAGTCCCGGTTACGTTTTGGACCAAGACAAATACCCTTTAGTCCCGGTTCGTAGTTTTCTATATCCCAGAGCACTTTTTAGTCCCGGGCGGTAACACCGACCAGGACTAAAGGGTGGCCTTTAGTGTCAGTCGGTGTTACCGTCCGGGACTATAAGGTGCTTCACGGGATAGTTTAAAAGAAAAACATCCTCCTGTGTATCACAAGTGCTCTATGGATGAGTTGGTAGGGGAGGCTATGCGTGAGGCAGAGGTCCTGAGTTCGAATCTTACGCACCGCGCGCGCGTGTTTACGCGTGAAAAATCGCCTCCCAGGTTCAACACTTTTTTTAAAAATTTTCGGGGACCCTTTAGTCCCGGTCCGTGTTACCGACCGGAGTCCCGACTGTGCGCCCGGGACTAAAGGGGTCCCGGGGCCGTTGTCCCGATCACCACGCCCGGAACTAAAGGGGGTTGGTGACCAGGACTAATAACGAGTTTTCTACTAGTGGCCCTACCTTATATATGTGCCTTTTCACTATCAATATCTAACGTGGACTAAACCTAACAATATCCCACCATCCTACGTCGGGCCCAGCTCTTTATCACACTCAACTCATGTGACCTCCCGAAAGATGTTGACATAGGGCACAACCTGGCATCTGTGTTGTCGTTTTTCATTCACAACTTTCAGTTGCAATGGTTAGAACTAAGGTCGATCACAGTAGCTAGCTGAGTAGAGAGAGATAGAGGATTGTGTACCTTTTGTTTTGAAGATATTTTCTAATTTCGCAGACAAGCTGTTGAAGTTGTAACGTTCTATCACGAATACCTTCTTGTATCCTTCCAATGTCTTTATTTTCCTCTGTAGTTGTTTTGCTATTGCTCTCATGAGCTTGAAAGAGTGCATTGCTGAGAATCTTGGTGACATTAGGACTTCGGGAAACAGACACAAAAGCCGTGCAATCAAATTGACTTTTAATCTTTTCGAAGATCTGAATAGCAAGTGTTGTCTTCCCTAATCCTCCAGGTCCAACTATTGAGACAACCGTCCGTTGTGGATCCAATTCAATGTCATGAGTGAGCCAAGCTACAACTTTGTCCCTTTGGCTATCAATACCCACAAGTCTATCTGCCTCCTCAAAAACTGCACGCAGCCTGGGGTCAATTATCTCAGGCTTTGGACGTGTAGATGAACTCTGCTCGTACCTCTTATGTCGATCACTAACCTTTACAGCCCGTTCCATCAGTTCTTTAATCTGACTAACTATACGATAGCGTGCTTTCAGTTTGAAGACCTTGCTAGTAATATTGTGGATGAACCCATTATCACAGGTGTCACCATGGCTAAACTTGTGCACAAAAATGTCAATGCAATCCTCAACATCATAGGACAACTCCCTCAGCTGAGACATCCACTCGTTTACATCCGGGCTTGCCTCGTCCGACTCAGTCACCATCTCAAGGGCCGTCTTCATGCTTCTTAGCTCCTCTCGAAGGTCAGTGATGTTCTTGCTCGCATCTTTTAACTTCTCATACTCCTTTTCCAATAGTTCGATGAGCTTGCTAAGGACAGGATTCGTTACCCCAATCAAAGCACTCGCTGTCGATCCCACCATCTTGGTTTTCCTGGTTATGATCTGCAGTGACGGATGCTGAACAGTGTACAGGTGAAGAAGGGCCCAATTAATTGAAATGATCTCAATTATTGATACCAGTACAATGCCTAAGGAGCTAGTAGTTTCTTGGGAGAGTACGTACAGGCAACAATAATGAAATAAGCAAATGAAACGACGAACCTGCAGGCCTAGCAGCTGCTGCCTACGGGCTTGTGAGTTGTGACGCGGGAAGAGCGTGGCAGCCGGCAACCGTAGATCAAGAGGCCGGTGAGGTCAGTGCCGTCCTTTGTTGTCGTTCGTTCCCCAAGGGTCTGATTGGTTTCTGTACCGATGTAGCCTGGCTCGTATCAGAGATACAGGCCCCCGCTGGCCTGACTAGCCAGCTGCAGCACGTCTTTGTTTGGTTGTCGTTTCAATAGACCCAGGCTAACAAGAGATTCTGATTGGTTGCATGAATAGCCAGCGCCCAAGTGCATTTCGTAGGCTAATGTGCACGCTTGAAAGCTCGAGCTTGCACCACGCCAACCTGGCTGAGCGGAAACGAGAAAAATTTACGTATCCCGCGAGCCTGGTTCGGGAGTCGCTTTTGCAGGTAACGAGCCAGGCCCAGTACACCATACAACAAAGCAATCACATCTCCACTGCATCCGGCGGGCCTGGTTGGCCGAAATACAGCCAACCAATCAGCCCCCAAAGCACAGAGGCGTGATGAATAGATAGGAAAGAGCGCAACTAAAGAACTGTGTGCGCGATGAAAGTTGCGAGGAAGGAGATTGGAGAGGCATCCGGTTTATTAGTGAGATTTTAGTAACTTCTTACTAAGTAATTTACTATAATATAATGGTAAATATCTTCATGTGTATTATAGTAACTCAATTACCATAAATATGTATTAAAATTATAGTAAATTACTACATAAAGCTACAGTAAAAAGAGGTGGCTATAGAATAACTATTCTATGGCCTGCGTGGGTGTGTGTCCCTTTCATTAGCGATATTAACAGGGAAATAAAAGTCGCATTAATTCGTTAGCTGATCCATTTGCTTCTCAATTCAAAGACAATGAAGCACTGATAGCTACTCCCTCCGTTCCAAAAAAATTGACGTTTAGGACAAGGTTTGGGTCAAACATTGGGAATATACTTTTAAGTTGTTGAGTTTGTAAATGTGAAAACTATATGAATAGATTTGTCTTGAAAAATACTTTCATAAAAGTATACATATATCACTCTTTGATAAATATTTTTATAATAACAAGATGTCAAAGTTGTGTTTTGGAGATCGTGTCACTATGCTAAACGTCAGTTTTTCAGAATGGAGGGAGTATGTGGTATGGCAATGGCATGTGGTTGCTTAAAACAAAACTGTGGGCGAAGGTAGTGGCTATAGCCGTTCGGGCCTATGATAGTAAATGGGGACTTGTCCCTTCTGGCTTCTGTCACCAGACGCGCTGAGTAAGCTGACAGGGAACGTATGCTAAAATAATTGTCTGTTTAGATCCTAAATTCCACCACTAAATTCTACTATGCAAAAAGAAGATTTCCATCACATTAAAATGTCATAACATGCATGGAGTACTAAATGTAGATAAAATCAAAAACTAATTGCACGGTTTTGTTGTACTTTGCGAGACGAATATTTTGAGCCTAATTAATCAATGTTTGGACAATTTTTCACAAATACAAACAAAATTCTACAGTGGCGCACGCAGATCAAGACGTCAAAATTGACGCCCAAATTTGGCATCTAAACAATCCTAGTTGATCTATTCATATATATCTGTAATTTAGTGATTTGTCATGTCATGCTCACACGACTGGCATAGTTTTCAGAAATAAATCATGGTGATGGTACCTTTCATTTGGTGACCGATCGAGTTGCTTCTTAATTGAGGTTACTTATATGAGAACGTACTCCTACCTATGTGTAACAATGGGTCATTTCGAGTCTCTTAAACATGCTAATTGTGCCCCTTGGGACTTGGGAGGTCGGTGCAGCTCGCATGCAGGGGAGTGGCCTCGGCGAGGACTTACTTGATATGACCATAGGGTGGTGTGGTAGCAAGTTGAACATATCAGTTGCGTTTAGGAACGAGGGAGGTGAAAATACAAGTGAGTTGGTGGGAGGAGGATGTTCGCCACAGGTCGCTGGTAAATGCGAATGATTTTCTTTCCTGTAAAAATGTGAATGACTTCGCCAAATAGACAGCATTTGGTAAACATTCAAGAAATTGAAGCATGCCCATACAGGGGACTTAGTTTTATATACTTAAGTTTTAGTTTGGTTTTGAATCAGACCCTAAAATTTCATCAGTAGCGATTGTACACTGTTGATTTAGAAGCTCTACTAGTACCTCAGATATAAGCAAACCGATGTTATTTACAGTCTATAATTTGACTGAGTGCAAGGTACCAAAAATAGAAATATTATTTTCCCGATTCAGAGTTTGGATGGAGATTATGCCGAACAATGAAGATATCATAATTCCCTAATAACTATCATATTGATTTATTTGGACATTTTCGAGTAGAACTCTGGTTTTACGATTAGTTTGGATGGGGTTAGGAATTAGGATCAATCCCCATGGATTGCAAGGGGGAAAACGAGCTAATCTCCCACCAATCTATAAGGATTAAGTCAATTCCCTTTTTTTTAAAAGAATCATCCTGACAAGACTATATCATGGTCTCATGGATGCTTCACAATGGAATCAATCTCTCATCGTAGTCAAATATAATGAAAGACATAATATAGCCCTTTCCTTGCCTTCATTCTGCCCAAAAGTCTAGCGGAAGACAAAGTAACAACCTCTGATGCACATTTAATGCTATTATTTATATGAAGATGTAGTTACATTTGCAAAGTTACTATGCTGTGGAAAAATATTACAGTATTCACAGCTAATCCAATGATGTATACGAGGAGGATTTGTTTTGTAACTATGTCCAGGCAGGTATGATAATCCCCCGAAGTCCAAACCATCCTCGTGCCCATCCAAATTTCATTCTGGAAACGGAGCATTTGTATTCATATTCAGACCCAACTTATCCAACAAACTTCATGACTGCTTAAGTGCTCTACTCATCCTGCATATACGAGTTGGACATATGAAATAAACACGGGTCCAGAAGCCTGAAGGTGCAGGTGGTTTTGGTTCAAATGGACTAAAATGCCTAGTCTGAACTTTTCCTGCATGAGCAGTGCAACAATAATCATTTTGTCTTGTCTATAAGAAGGAAACAGCTAGGGGATTGTCCCGAGCTTTCTCAGTCTAATGCTCAGGATCCACGAGCATTACTTATCACACTTGATGGTTCTTCATTCTGAAACTTGATTCATTATGTAAACAAACGTACAAGGAAGCAGTGGCGGACAGGAGCCAGGCCGACGCTAGGGCCAGTAAAGGGCCTATTCTAGCTGCTGGACTTGGGCCTTCAGTGCTACAGTAGCTATAATATAAAAAAAATTGGCCCATGCCTGGCCATGACCCTAGTGGCTCTAGCCTTCTATTCGCCCCTGGAGAACAATTATAACATTTGAATATTTGGCACCGAACAATTATAACATTTAAACATTTGGCACACACTGAACAATTATAACATTTGAACATGTAACGTAAAAGAAGCACACTGAACAATTATAACAAGAAAGAAGTGAACTGAAACATTACATGTAGCGGAGAAAGTACATGTATTGTCTTGGACCGGATGTGTCGAAGGGGGCGTAAGTATTAACCCATTCAACAACCATGATTCAACAACCATATGATGACAATGACAATGATGGTAGTTTAGATGATACGTCTTGGAGGCTTGGAGTAAATAACGAGTTTCCAAACTTCTGATCCGAATATTCTACTGTCACGTGCAGACGTGCTGCTACCGTCCGGTCGTGCCATCCACAGTTGCTAACAGCTGCATCTCTAATGCCATCCATTTCTCTTCTTTCGAACGCATCCGTTCCAACTTCAGAGTTCTAATTTCTTTCATAATTAAGATTTGGCGCATCATTTTCTGTTACACGACGGGATGAATTCAGTTGTTTTAAATATTCCCATGTTAACTGTCTGGACAAAGCGCAAATTCATTGTTGCACGCCACTAACTCTATTTTAACTATTAATCTCTGAGAATTATTCTAAGCTCATATAGAAAAAATACTAACATATACAACATAAGTTTCATTAAATCAACCATTAATATATTGATAGGCTATATGTATTTCTTCTATAAAGTAGTTTGAGTAAAAACAAAGCTAAAGTAACCGACAGTTTGGAATGTAGATAGCAGTTGGCAATTCGCGCGAGGTACTTTAAAGGCAAGAACTGTTCTTCTAATCAGAATTAAATCACTCATTCAAACGTAACACGCACCTATCACTACTTCAACACTGCCCAGCAATCACGCAAATGCAGCAACAAATAACCTTTAATGTGTAAATTAAGGACACATGGCAACAAAAAATCGTTCTCATTGCATTTTCATACAACCCTAACATTGTGTTGTCATTCATAAAACACCAACTGACACGAAGCCAAAACAGAGGTACATTGTTGTCAACTACCATCCCCTCATCACTTTCGTGCTCCTGTAAAACATCCACTGCAGAGGATCCACCTACCAACCCTAAACTAATGTTCCTCATCAAACTTGATCTTTTTCGCTGAAGGCTGAATGCTCCCAATCTGCACAATCCATAAAAATAGTACATGATTAGCATCCAGGATAATCCCCACATCCCACAATAAATACCACAGCTGGAATTGTCTGTTGCTGTAGTAATCCTATTTTCTGTTTGCAATTTGTATGTGAAAAGAGTTACAACATGACAAACATCATTGAGTCTATCTTTTTGTGCCTCAAAATTGTCAAGTGTCTTTCAGTATTTCTCAGCGGTGCACCTTTTTGGTGCAGTTGGCTACCGAACTGGGATTCAGAATTTCAAAACTAATATGTGCAAAGTCCCTTCATCCTATCAGGCACAGAGATCCAATACGAGTACAATTCATTCAGTCACTACGCAAAGTGCTACTGTTGCTAACAATTTTGCTGATCTATTTACTTAGTTGAAAACTTTTTTAGCACCTGTTCTGAGTGAGAACAGAAATTCACAAGAACACAATTCTGTTTGCATAATAAAGGTTGTGTTTTCCTAATTCCCCTAGTCAATCATGAATCAATTTTCCTTAACCAACTTTCTATCCCAAAGTATGAGGCACAACTAGCACCAAAATAAGTGCAGTTGGCATAACAAAATAAAAATGCAGATAAATAACATGGCTAATTGGCATCTGAAACCAACAGGGGTCTGTGACAAAGTTGACCTGACCATCATCAAGGATACAGGGACTTTACTTAGTCCAGTGAGCTAAAATACAGTAAAATAAATAGCACAATCATTATCTGTAATTTTCAGATGTTATTCAGAAGCATGAAAGCATCATATTTGTATATTTGATCAAGAGAAACCATTAAATAAATTAGCAACAGCGAGTGAAGTTTAACTTACAAGGGCTGGACACTCATAATCAATACCAGCAGCCTTGATTCTTTTGCGACGCTTTTCGTCCCGCTTTACGATTCCTTCAACCATCTTTTTGTGTTCTTCTGTAGTTTTATCCTGGTAACACATCCATTTAGTAAGATGCACATATTATGCTACAATTGTAGTTAGTAACGCATTACCTTGTTGTGTCTCTTCCGTTCAATTGCTACTCGATCAATTGGTACAAATCCCTTGCGTACACCTTTCCATCTGAACAAATTCATAATAAGACAGGGAAATTGCACGGGACAAGAATTTCATTCCCATTCTAATGGATATAAGCAACAATAGACTACACAACTACTGAGCTAGAACTGATACAGCACATATACACAACCATAATTCTTTACTGGCAAGTGCTGAAGTGCTAAGTTGTTTTTTAATGGTCAACAAATTATGTACTTAGCCTAATAACTTTCTGCACAAGCTCTGGTTCTTTTTTTACAAGTTGTGTTGCCATTGACCCAAACATATGAACAAGTTGTGTTGCCATTGACCCAAACATATGAACAAGTTGTGTTGCCATTGACCCAAACATATGAAGCCCATTCAATGCAGATACAGTAGCAACTCCTTACAAGTTACAATTCAAGCGCTAAGTTGATTGGTGCAAAAAAAAACATGTAAATGCATAATCCAGAGTGTAAAAAAAACTCAAACCTTT
Source organism: Echinochloa crus-galli (assembly GCA_900205405.1). Lineage (NCBI taxonomy): Eukaryota > Viridiplantae > Streptophyta > Magnoliopsida > Poales > Poaceae > Echinochloa > Echinochloa crus-galli. The sequence goes on along the minus strand of OAMR01000005.1, from coordinate 470,679 downwards.
GTTCACTAAAAACATTTTGAGTTGGTGGTGGTAGGTTCTCAGGATCTTCTGTGGACTGATCTTGCATGTGCATGGATATGTGGTGGATTTTCATATGAATAATGGTATTAATACAAGTCACATGATATGAAAGAGCCTCATTTAAAAACAATTACATCACTGTAAAATACTTTAATTGATTCGAGATCCGTTGCAGTGCACAGGTGCTTTGGCTAGCTTATCTTAAGTACTCTTAACAATGGTCCTGATCATCCCAACCAACTGTAAGTCGTGGTATTTGTATTAGACATCTGTTTGTGATCTTATTTCAGCAGACACAGGCGTGCTTATTGAATGTGCTACTAGTCAGTATTCATATCCACAGGAATGATTATGTTCACAGCCATACAACTTTCACACATCAGATGCATATCTGCAAATTAATATCCAGACTACTAGGAATATCAAAGCTACTTTTCCAAGCATAATCCAGTACTTAAATCAAATAGGCAGCACGTATGAAGAGGGCCTACAATTTTGGGTGAACTTTCTCCGGTGGGACAAGTGAAACTCGCAAAGTGTGCTCAAACAGGAGATAATTATTCATCTCATCAGCTACAACCTTCGCCACCTGATACACCAAAGCACATCCAAAAATTGTGAGCAACAGGAAGCAACATACATAGCTGTAGAAGTACCTAAAAATGAACTTACAGCAGGGCTCTCAAATTCAATGAATCCGTAGTGCTTGGACTTTCCTGTCTGAAAATATTACCAAACCACAAGTGAGGCTCACAAACAATGCAAGGAAATCATGAATTGCACAGTATTATTGCAGGATAAGAGGATACCTTCCGGTTCCGAGCAATCCTAAGCCTCCTAATATCCCCAAACTGCTTAAAGAACCCTGCAACAAAGCGAACATTAGCACAGCATCCCTTGCATACAATGCACCTTATTGTCCCTAAATAAATCCCATCGACACCACAATAAATTCCATGACACCCCATCTCCGTCGCACAGAAACACACCTTGCATCTGGTCCTCGTAGAAGCCGTGGGGAATGTGCCCAATGTAGACAATAGTGGCAGTGTTCTCCGGCTCCTCGGGCTGCTGCAGCTGCTTCCTGTTCCTCTTCCCCAACCCGTCCTCCAGCGGCTGCCCCAAAACAGCAACACAGCAAATTAACATCAAGGTTAGCGGCGACGCCGCGCACACAACCAAAATCAGGGAGAGCGTAGCCACGCACCAGGAAGTCCTTGCCCTCGCCGGAGCGGGGAGTCGCGGTGCGCCGCGCGAGGACCCGCTTCTGGTTCCGCTTCTTATCACGCATCCCCATCTCGCCCAACCTTCCTCCTCTCTACCTACTCCCCTGCGCAGCCCTGCGAGACGCCGCCGTTCGGGAGAAGAGCGAGAGTGAGCAAGGGACCTCGGACTAGGGCTGAATGGAGCGGAGGAGCTTGGTGCGCGTGCCGTACCTGGATATGGCGCTCGTCGGGCGCGGGGAGGCGGGAGGCGCCGGCGAGGGGGGCTGAGGCGACGCGGTGGGAGAGGAGAGCCGGGGAGCCGTCGCGGGCAGGGGAGAAAGAGGGGTTAGGGTTTGCCGATGGGGATGTTTTTGATGGAAGAGCTGCGGCGGAGGCTTTGGGCCTTAGCCCAATAACAGAAAGGCCTGGAAATTGCCTGCAGGCCTTTCAGGCTACCACCGAAAGTACCCACCAATTTCAGGCGCTAAGCAATAAGCATATCGGCACTTGAATTGCCGGATTAGAGAAGACATTAAAATTTATTTTTTTAAAAGATAAGATATCAGAGTACTACCTCCATTCTAAATTACCATTCATTATGACTTTTTCGCTTCACGTTTTATCATTGGTCTTATTCAGAAATTTATGCGAATATCATTTATTTTATTTGTGACTTGCTTTATCATCATATATATTTTAAGTATGACTTTTTTTTCGTATATTTAGACAAATTTTTTTTAATAAAACGAATGGTTAAAGGTTATAGAAAAAAGTCAATAATAAATAATTAGTAATTTGGAATGAACGAAGTATCGGAGGGTCCGCTCACCGCTGGAGTTGGACGGCAATCGCAGGGGCGCCTGTCGGACCCGGCGGTCAGCGCGACTGCAACGGCGACACGTCGGGGTCAGGGTGTAGGGCGACGGAGCCCTGGAGGGCTAGAGGACGGCTCTTGGGGACGGGCAACGGCCGAGACGGCGAGGCACAGGGACAATGGGCGAACGGGGATGAGAGGATGGGCTGGGTTAGCTTGGGCAGGCCGCTATTGGGCCTATTCTCTAATTTGGACCAGGTTCCCTTTAGAGCAAGGATAATGGCTACGCGCGAGTGCCGGCTGTAACAAGCGCCAGGTCAGGGAGGACCTCACCTTTATTTAATGATTAGTCTGGTTCATACGCAACGTGAAAGAATCCGAACACCGGTGAGACTGCTGAAAAAAATAAAATAGCTCATTTAGCCCGCTGTTGCCGGCGTCTCACAAATCGCCTGCTCTTCTCTCTCTCATGCTTTCTCTCTCTTCCATGTCATATCTCGCCGGCTCCCAGCCACTCATAATACTTGCTCTTAGTTGGATGTTGGAACGTTGCTACCTGTCATCGGGTGATTTTCAACTAAACTTTCAATTGTATTTGTGCCATCAAACAGTGAAAAAAAATCATACATTATCAATCCTATTGTCTTTCTGCTAGGCTCAGGTGACATCTATAATGTGTTTTATATAAAACTGAAACTAAAAATGCAGACTATAAACTAGCCTCATACGTATGCAGCAGATATGAGTACCCAGTGCCGGACAACCTCACATGTCCTTCCAAGAGCTTCCCAAGGCCACACCAAAGGCATCGATTGAGTGCGCGAATGAGCTGATCGGCTACATGCGTCGCCGGGAAGCTAGCGTCATAGGGCACATTAAAGGCCTTCTTCTCCAGCGGCCACCAACGATGACGACGACAAGATAGAGGACAAGTTGAAGTTATGACGTAGACTCGACCTTAACAGTCCACCCCACGATCATGATATAGAGGAAATTCCTTATTTGACATCAAAATAAATGTTGATTTCAGTTTTTTACCCTGAAAAGTTTTTCAACCTCTATTTGACACTAACTCCTAAAATCCATTCTTTAATTGACATTCCATCACTGCCGACGGTTAAATCAGACGAAACGACCTCAAAATAACCTTCAAAATTCATGTAACTTTTTCTAATGATATAACACATGGATATAAATGTATTTTATTTAAAAGAACACATATGCCTTTATACTTTTAAAATTAAAATTTATTAAATTAGACCATCTTTAAAACAAATATGAATTGTATGACACCAAAATACTTAAAAATGAAAAATAACTATTATTCACCATATGTACTATGGTAGTTTATAAAATTATTTTTGTTATAAGTTACATATAGAAACCGGAAGAACATGGTATTTTAAAAACTTTAGATGGAATTCATAATTATCTATTTAATTTATGATTAAAAATAATTTTATACGTGACAAATATTAGTTATTTTTTCTTAATTTTTTGAAAGTATTTAGTGTGATAAAATTCAGATTAATTTTAAAAACAATCTGGTTTGGTGAATTTTAAGTTTAAAATTAAAAAAGGGTGCATGTATTATTTTGAATAACATATGTTCATGTCTATTTGTTATATTGTTAGAAAAAAACGATGAATTTTGGAGGTGATTTGGAGGATGTTGTGTCTAATTTAACTTTTGAAAGTCAGTGTCGAACTTTTAGGACAAAGAAAAGAATTGATTTTTATTTTAGTGTCAAACAAGAAATTTACTCCCATGATATCGGTCTGCACTATCATGATAACCAAGTGTTGAACAAAGGATGTAGTGCCTCCACTAGCTTCGTGTCGAAGCTAGTGGGGTAGTGTACTATGTATGAACGTCATTAGGGGAGTCACAAGGAGAGGAGAATGATTTATACGATTAAATAGTTATTTGCATTACGTAAATGGTGGTAATCTCAAATCATCATATATTTGCATGTTCTTTTATCAGGTTATAATAAAAAAAAGTATATCTCCTATAGCGACACACGACCACACTTACTATATATTAAAATAAGTGAATTTAAATTTGAATAGTATAACATGTAATTACACACGGGTACTTTTGCTGGTCACTTTAGAATTAGTGCTCCATTTGATTTTCCCAGTACACGAACGCCATGACCATGGCATCTAGTAGGTTGAGACGGACGGAGAGAGAGAGAGAGTGGCAAAGATAGCGATAGACAAAAAGGGGCGCCACGTCTCTACACCCCTCTCGCAGTCGGAGACCCCCCGCTTGCTCGCGCGCGCTCGCTCGCGATCTTCTAGGGTTTCCTCCGGCGGGGCCCACCATGTCGTCGGCGGCGGCCTCTGCGGCGGCGCTCCTTCTCCTCCCCCTCCTCGCCGCCGCGGGCGAGGGGGCGGTCTGCCCGAGGCCGCCCGCCGCCGCGGCCGTCCTGCGCCACGCGCCCGCCTCCTGCCCGGCGGCGGACGCCCCGAGGCCCCGGCGCCACCACGCCGGCGTCGTGGAGGTGAGCTTGGCCTTCTCGTTTAATATCGCCGTCACGCTAGTGGAAATTGGCCTCCCGTTGCTTGCGCTGCTGGTTTGCCGTTTGGAGGCGCGGGAATTTAATGTCGTTCCGTTTGCAAATTCACTGATTTCGCTTCTGAAGAAATGAATCTCATGCTCGTGCTTGATCCGATCGGCACCAGGATAAATTCGTAACCTATTGCAACTTTACAAGTTTTCCTGTCCGTGATGATGTTCGGTGGTTCAAACTGATGGCAGAATTGACTGAACTCAGCGTGCCTGACTGTTGGATTGATTTTTTTCCCTATTATTTTAATTGGAATGGAGAGCAGAAACAATGGGATGTTGATTTAAAAACTTGAGCACTTGGTGTCTCTCCAACTGCTTCTCGGAATGTGATGAATATCTTGGGTAATTGATGATTGTGGTGTGGCCGTGCGGGTAGGAACTAAATTGAGGACAGCAGGGATGAGTTTGTAGTTTCTTAACTCTGTTTCAGATCTTGTTTCTGTTACCTATAAGTTTGTGTGATCTTTTAGTGCATGGTGGTTCAGTTGGACTCTTGTATTGGATATGTGCTAGGCTGATTGTCGTAGATATGGTCAATTGGCAAGAAACAATCATTAGCAGTTTGAAATGAGTAGCATTTGTTCCATTTCTGTATGTTACATGCAAAATCTAGTCTGAATATGGATTCTCTTTTCTTTTGTATCCACACACCATCCTGGTAAATATGCCCATTAGCTAAGTGCTTGTTTGCTTCTCTGTCAAACATTCATAATTTCGATCGCCATTTTCTCTGCTATCAAAAGTGAAATTAAGTTGCACAGTTTGAATTATCTCAAGGATTCATTTTGATTATCTGCTGCATAGGTAGTACATGATAATTTTCAGAGAGTACTGATATTAGTTAGGTTAGGCATCCATTTTGTACCAATACCTTGGCAGTACACTGAAAATGCTCCTACTTTAATTTGTTATAATTGTAGATTCAGATTTACGTGCACAAGTTGATTGGCCAAACTACACAACTAATCAAGCTTCTCAGTCTTTTAAACTTTGTTCTTAAATCTTGGATGAATTCTCTTCTCGTCTATTACCTCACGCTCCATTTTTATGCATCAGGGCGATGATGGGGCTCTGCAAAAGGCAGTAGCACTTGTGCTGCAGAGCAGGGAAGATTTTGTTGCTATTCTTTTTTATGCTTCGTGGTGTCCTTTTTCTAAAATTTTCAGGACAGATTTCCAAAAGCTATCGTCCCTTTTCCCATCAATAGCTCATTTTTCTTTTGAAGAATCTAATATCAAACCAAGGTGTGTCTTTCTAAAAGAGTAAAGTTAACAGTTGGATTTAACTAAATCGTGGCACACAACTTACTTGATATATAATTTGCAGAATATTGTCAAGGTATGGAGTTCGTGCCTTCCCTACTCTTTTCCTTGTGAACTCTACAGTGCGTGTGCGCTATCATGGATCTCGGACAATGAATTCCCTTGCTATGTTCTATAAAGATGTTACAGGTACTATTGCTCAATGTTCTGAATGAAATAATGGTACACATCTTCATATTTACTGTTGTTAACTAAGTTCAACAGAAAGGCTGATTATTCCCTGCTGCATCTTAACCATTCAGATGTTATAATTTAACCTTTCTTTTGGTGGTGGTAATTTAGTAGGATTCAGTTCCCACTTTGAGCCACTCTAGGGTGTATTCAGCTTTCCATAAAGTTTTCCTATATTTGATGACCTCCTTTTTTTGAAACTATCAAGGTATGAATCCTGTGTCATTGGACGCAATATCCCTGGAGAGAGTGGAGGATACAGTAACTATGATTGATAACGACAAAAAGAGTGAAAAGGAGGATTCTCTGTTATCATGGGCAAGATCACCAGACAGGTTACTTCATCAAGATACATGTCTTGCATTGGCTAGCTCTTTTGTCGTCTTGAGGTTGCTTCATTTCCTTCTTCCCAAGATCAATGCATGCATGAAGCAAGCCTGGAGGATGCGACTTTATGAATTGAATAGGTTGTTTCCTAGCTTGTCTTGAGGAAAGCAATGTGGACCTGGAAACTTGAACTGACTATCTAAACAAGGCAGCATACTCATAAGTGATGCGTGCAGCAAATGGGGTCATGAGGGGTTGGGGTTCTGTCAATATCTGCTCAAAAGTTAATCAACATTGGTGGCTCATGCCTAACTAGTGCAAAAGGTAGTTCTAGTAACTTAATACACCCTGAAGGTCTCATCAATGGATGTATCATATTCCCTCCGTCTTGACCTTTTTGTCTCAGCTATATTTGGTCTTTCCTTGGGAGATGTCTTTTTTTAGAGATCATCCTTGGAAGATGTCTTAATACAAGCTTAAGTGTCATTCTTGGAAATGGTGATCATCAGTAGCAGCAATCATCTATGTGCAAATTCAAATTTGTATCTTGGTGTTGTTCTGAATAAAGAAGATACAACATGTGTTAGAATCTCTACGAAAGATGGTCCTTTTAGGTTAGCCATAGGAATGATTGATATGTTTGTGATTCAACAAACTTGGAGTCTGTACTGTCTCTGTATATTTCATTCCCTGTGGACCAACTGGTTGTTCTAGTGAAGTTTACTGGATGTAAATGGAATTGCCAGGTCACATGAACTTATATAAGCTGTTTTCTTTTGCTCGCATGTGAATAATGTGATCTTATCTGATCCAGTTCCATAACGAATATGTTTTTCCATCGAGTGCATATCATACTGTTTGTACACTGTTCGACCATAAGAGAAAGGTGTTGCAGTTTGTGCTTGGATCCGTCGATTTGTGAGGGAGGAAAGCCTTAGGCAAACATCTACATGCCGCCCTTCCCTCCCAATCGTTCCACTCAACTCTTTAAGCAATAAGCGCGAGCGCGCACTATTATAACCATAAAACTATAAATATTAATTAAAGGCGATCCGTAAATGGAGCAAGGACGTGAGACATGGTTCTTCACTACGATGTTTTATCTTCTGAGAACGAAGGAACCTTTGCATATGTGTAGGAGCCCAATCAGTAAAAGATTTATCATAATATATTTTCTTCAACTCGCGGTCGTTGTTCGCAATGACAGAACATTAGTTCATATAGTTCACACTTCTCAAGTTTAATAGAAGTAGAGATGCTACGATTTCCGTAGTTCAATAGTGTGAAGTACTTCATTCTATCACTGACATTTGATAGCACGAAAAATAGTGTCCAAAGTAGAGATGCTAGATTTCCCTTAGTTCAATAGTGTGAAGTACTTCATTCTATCACTGACATTTGATAGCACAAAAAATAGTGTCCAGCCATCAACAAAATACAAGTTACTCGAAAAGAAATATCATTGGAGCAAAGTGCAACTACCACCAAATATACATGTAGCAAATTAGTATAAATAAGTTGATATAATTGTTTCGTTTGTGAAAATTTAATAGTCCCTAGATTTTTCTTAATCTCTTTGTCTCTAATGAAACAGAGCTTCATATAGATTTATGTAATGCTGAACATTATCATAGGTGAATATTCAGATATGTTCTCGCTAGCTAAAGATATATATGTAGCATTTCAATAGAATATACACAAATATGCTAGGACTAAACAATTACATCGTGTATTAGTATGAGCTACAAGTGGCTGGAGAAGTAAATCTGTATATCTCAGAGTAATTTTCAAATAAGAATATCAGGTACTCTACAAAATATAAGAAACTATTATAGTATATAATAATTCTAATAACAATAAGTAAAAGATTAAAGCTATCATGTAAAAGTTTGCCTCCTCTAGAGCTGCCAAGAAGTGATAGGTCTTCTGGACCTTGTTTTCTTAGCTTTACAGCAATGGCATTGGCTAAAATCATGTACCTTGGGGCGTGTTTGGTTTCTGTGGCCGGTAAACTAGGCCAAACCATCGGCCGGCCAAAATTTGGCGGTCAAATCGGCTGCCCACGAATCGGCCGCGCATGGGCTCAAAAATACACTACGCGCTGCGCGTGGCAGCCGGAGCAAGCCAAAACAGGGCCTTGATCCAAACGTCGCTCTTGCCGATGGTCAACGACCAAAATTTGGCGGGGCTACCACGGGCACTCATCCAAACGCACCCTTGGTCCCCTGTCTACTGGAGAAGTCATAGTTGAGAATGTGTAGCGGTCCGTGTTTAGATAAAAAAATAAACATGTAAACAAAATATCATATTTTCAAATCGAACATTCATATCAACATACAATTGCATAATTGTATCTTTTTGAACGAAATCTTCAAAATAAGAGCAAATGAAATTATACTGTTTTTATAAAAATATTTTAGAATAATTTTTATCAAAACATAGTCACGTGCGGTCTCATTTTAAAGTCTCATTATGAGAAACATAATGGTGCAATTTGATTTTGATTTAAACATTCTCTTTAGAAATTATAGTCTTTTCTTTATCTAAATTTTAGTTTCACGCTTCTCTACGTGTATGACGTCATGAAGGGGCTTTTTCTTCCATCCCGCTGCACGCTGGCGTGTGTGCGGTGCATGCAGATGCATGGTGATTGGCCGAAGTGCTGCTGTGGAGGTGCAGTGTTGCACCGCTGCATGTATTCCTCTGCGGCACCGGCGTTAGTTTATTTGCTTTGTACTCCCTCCGGAAAGAAGGTCATTTTAGGCTTTAAGTTTTGTCCCATAAAAACCATCGTTATACCTCTGTAATAGTCTCAGATATCAACGTGGTGTCTTTTCTGAGTAAAAAAACATTTTCCGTAGAGCTGCAGCTTGTCAGCACCATCAACGTGCTGTCTTTTCTCACTAAAAAAAGCATCCACGTCCTCGAAAACGCGTGCTACTCGAAAACTCAACCGTCAGCACCGGTGGCGGAGTACTCCACACTGAGCAGCAGAGTTAGCCTGTGTTTAGTTTCCTTGAATTTCAAAACCTTTTATCTTATCGGCATCACATCAACATCACATCAAAATATTAAATATAGCAAATGACGCATGCATGAAACGCTAAACATGGGTAAATAAAAAAAACTAATTGCATAGTTTTGATGTAATCGACGAGACGAATCTTTTGAGTCTAGTTAGGTTATGATAGGACAATGTTTACCATAAACAAACGAAAAGTGATACAGTGCGCTATAGTGTCTGTGAATTTTTCACCCCTTTCCTCCATCTAAACACAGCCTTAACGAGGGTGGCAGCTCCGGTGGTGGCAGAGTAGAGCAACATAGTGATATTTTGGTCATTTTCCTTCTCACTATTCTGTGTCAGAAATCCTAAAACATCCGTCTTTCCTGGACGGAGGGAGTACGGGGAAGTGCGGATAGGGCTTTGCCGTACCCGATGAGGAAACCCGAGCTCTTAAAACCCGATGAGTGAACAGGGAGGGCATTACTTCGAAGTTGAGAGAAACATGGAACAAAACCAGACGTGAAAAGTTTCCATCATATATACTCCATCCGTCCCTAAATAACTGTCACCATTTCTTTCCGTGTCACGACTTTACTTCGATTTATAGAAAATATGTGTAGTATTTTAATCTCCAAAAACTTTATTAAAAAACTAGGTTCAAATATTTATCTAATAATATTTATTATGTACCATAAATATTAATATATATTTTTATATATTCGGTCAAAGATGTTTCTTGGAAAGTGAAAATTATCTATATTTAGGGACGGAGGGAGTATCTGCATAGGACCTGGGGGAGGGTACCATGAGCCAATCGATAAGTCCGTCACCTCAAATCTCATAAACTAATACCCTAACCTGAATTCTCGGAAACGATACCGGAGGATTCTTTCACATAGCTGATGACATCAAAGATTTGGAAGCTTAAATTATTAATTACATCGTTAGTACAGCACCTAATTACAAAAGGACAAGATGTACACATAGTTACACGACATAAACAAAAGAAAATTTGAAATGGGCCCTTTATAATTCAATTTTTGTTACCATATGGCCTCCTCATCAGATTTTTCCTGATTATACCATTGGTTAAAAGCACATTGAACTTCTTTCCAAGCTTGTTTGGTCCATATATCATTTGATTATGATGTGATGTATGTTAGTATATTTTGTAAAAAAAAATGAACCGTTTCATTAGTTGTCACAACCCAAAAGCCTAAGGATGTTATGGATCATTCATGTCCATGATCATGAGCATTGTTTGAATGCATTTGAATTCACCATCAAATTAAAGAATTAAATTTAAATATATGCCTGGTGAAGCAACTTGAAAGTTCACCGTAACACATGCTTGAATTAATTTGGCAAATTAGCACACTGCAAATAATGGATTGATCTAGCATAGCAACATTCACAATGAACAAAACAGGCCACCTTCTTCGTATATGACCATGACCTTCTTTCAACACCAAATTTGAACCAAGAAACCGGAGTGTGGAGATACATTTCTCAAACAAGATATATAGATAGTCATAACAGAGATTCATATCAAATGTGCTTCAAAATCACGCCAAATATGTTGGGGGTGCTCAAAAGACTTAATTTACTAGAAGGAACAATAGAGAATGCCAAACATCGTGCGGCTTGGTGGGTCAGCAAGAAAATGAGAGGATGCCAGCGTTAAAATTCTCCAACAGCAAACACAAATCACTATTGAGGAAATAAACAAGTCCTGTTGAGTGATTTATGAGGGGACAATATAACATTTCCTATGTACAAACTAAGGCATCGAATATTCGAACATGGAAAACCGGAAATAGGACCATGATACTACACGTTGGTGACCCTTTATGGAACATAACCCTAAACAAGCTAGAAATATGAAGTTATTACTTTGTGTTTTTAAGCAACTTTCAGGTTTAAAAATAAACTTCCACAAACGTGAATTATTTTATTATAGAAATGCAAAAGACCATGCGCAAGAGTAAGTATAATTGTTAGGGTGTGTTATGGGAGAATACCCATTTAGATATCTGATAATTCCAATGCACCATAGAAAAATAAATAATAAGGACCGGCAAATAATAGTGGATAAAGAAATTAAGTAATTGGAAGGGCAAACATATATCTTATGGAGGGAGACTAGTGTTATTAATTTAGTTCTAAGAAGCATTTCTATTTTTATGCTATCATTTATCGAAGTGCCAAGAGAAGTACTAAAGCGAATGGACTATTGTAGGTCTAGGTTTTTGGCAAAGTGATGGTTATAAAAAGAAATACAAACTTGCTCGATGGAATATTTTGTGTAGACCGAAAGACCGTGGTTTAGGAATTTCAGACCTTGATATACAAAATAGATGCTTGCTCAGATAATGGCTTTTAAAATTATTGAATGAGGATGGTCTATGGCAACAGGTACTACGCAACAAATACTTGTGCAATAAGACCTTACTCAAGTGGAAAAGAAACCTTTCGATTCACAATTCTGGTCTTTCTTAATGAGTGTTAAAGATCATTTTCTAGCTCTGGGAAATTTCATATTACAAAATAATACTCAAATTAGGTTCTCGAAGGATAAATGGCCAGAAAATACAACTTTAAGAGATCAATATCATATATTGTATAATATTGTTAGAAGAAAGCATGACAATGTCTCTACTGTGCTTTGCACTAGTCCTTTCAATATTTCATTTAGCCGAGCTCTAGTAGGAGATAAATTGGTTGCTTGGCATGACTTGGTAACAAAGATTGCAAGTATAGAGTTAACAAATGAAGCTTATGTCTTTAGATGGTCTTTACACTAGTCAGGGATTTTTTTCAGTTCACTCTATGTATGATGCAATCTTGAATGGAAATGTCATTGCTACAAATACATACTTATGGAAACTAAAAGTACCCCTCAAGATTAAAATATTTCTATGGTTCCTACATAAGAAAGTAACTTTAACCAAGGACAACTTAGTTAATAGAAATTGGCATGGAAATGAAAAGTGTTGTTTCTGTAACAATAATGATGAAACAATTCAACACTTATTTTTTTACTGTATTTTCTCTAAGTTGACATGTCGAATAATACATATCATCTTTGGTTTGAGTCCCCCAAGTAATATTCACTTCATGGTTGGATAACATTGATCGTGATATTAGGAAACTTACCATGATTGGGGTTGGTGTGTGCTACGCCATATGGTTACGTCGTAATGATGTGATTTTCAACAATGCACAAACTTTTTCTCCTATGCAGGTGATTTACAGGGGTACACATTGGATCATAATATGGTCTTTGCTACAAAAAAGTGCAGGTGCAAGAAATGCCAACTTTTGGAGATGTCAACTATGGACATCATTGCCAAGAATGGTTTGAGATTTTATAATAGATTGGACTTCTAAAACTTTATTTATCTTCTCTTCCATTTTAATTGGTATGGTGTGCATGCTATGTATTAGATGGAGCCTACACCATAGTGAAATTCTGCTTGTCTTATAAGGAGAATTGTTCTACCTCATAATGAAACTATGTAATAATTAAATGGTCGAACTCGTTGAAAGATGGAGAGATCGGGATATTTTTCATTTGCTTGATGAAATAGAATTTTCCTTTATCTAAAAAAGTTATCCTGTTATAATCTCCAACCAAGCCCACCCAATGATCCTTCCAGGAGGTTGTAGTTGTATCGTGGCTCATGATATGATATGCATGACAAGCAAAATCATATTTGTAAAGCGAGCAGGCTCTTACCAAGTTAGAGGATCATCAATCGACGTGCCCTTGGAGAGCAGAGATAGATAATAGCTAGCAAAAAACAGCATGGGAAGAGATAAAATTCATAATGGTATGCTTTAGGGTATTTTAAATTTCCATTTTTTTGTTTGTTGTTACTAATGTTCTATATAAAAAAATAAATGTTCCAAAACATTGCATAAAGTTTGATCATTTCACCCACTTTTTCTACCACGGGAACAATGAGAGATGGATGAAAACCTTAACTTTGTGGTTTGAATCCAATACAGTAAAATGCACGGGCAATCCTCAAACCTGCCGGGTGCCATCTAGGTCCCTAAACTCCCAAAATACATTTTCAAGTTACCAAACTTGTTCCAATGTGTCACTTGGGTCCCTAAATTGTCAAAATACATTTTTAGATAGTCAAACTTGTCCACTGGTGTCATTCCAGTCCCTAAATTGCCAAAAATGCATTTTTGTAAACTCTCATGGGTATCATCAGTAGTTCAAGTGCACGGGGAGGATGAGGACTTCTTATTATTCTTGCATCGATGAATTTTAAAAGTTTGGGGACCTCGATGACACCATGGGAAAAGTTTAGAGACCGTCGTTGTATTTTATTCAATCCAATAGTAATATTTTTAGGGCTTATAATTAGAATTGTACATACAAATAGATGGCAACTTGAATATTTAAAAACTAAAAAAATGATATTTTTGAAATATTTTTTCATATATAATTTTCTGGAAATATTTTTTTTTTGCAAAAATCAAGTTAAAACCTATAAATATGCTTTTTCACTTGGAATGGCTTTATAGTTCTATGTCGTGACCAAATGCATCGATGAACTCCAAGCACCAATCAATGAAAATAAATAGGGTCATGCTAGCGCCCGGACGTTCGATGGGTGGGAAAAAAATCAAACGGTACAGTAGCAGAGAAATTTCGGCCGCAACATGAGCATGATGTTGCATGCAACATGTAAAATTTTTACAACCTCCAAGAATATCATATGCAAGATCAAACAATAGTATCCGCAACATGAATAGTCGTCGTCTGCAACAATAAAAACGGTGCACTATCAACTCTCAGCCACGCACGGCCGCAGTCAAAACCTCTCAATGAAAATGCAACATCCGGATAAAACACTTGCAACATGCGTCTGAAACATATGCAACATCAATATCTACTTTTGCAACATTCTTATAAAACATCTAAAACATACACTTGCAACATGCACCAAAACCTAGCAAAAAAGAGGAGAATTGCACTGGTGGATGAAGGAGGAGGAGAACGATGAAGAGGACGGCGAGCCTCCGGACGATGAAGATGATGGTGAGCCATGGCGAGATGAGCTCCACGTGGGCGGCGGCGTGAGCGCAGAGAAAGGTCGGCGGCACGTGGTGGGACGGCGGCGCCCGTGCTTGTGGAGGAGCGGCGCGATACGGCACCGCGGTGGCAGCGCGTGTGGGAGAAATACGGCGGCGGTGCGTGTGGAGAAAAAAAAATGAGGGGGGCGAAAGATGGAATGGTGAGCGGGACTTAGAACAGAGGAAGAACATGCGGATGAGAGAGGGTCACATGGCCTCCTGGATCAGCGTCCGGACGATCGCTACACGTCGGACGTCTTGGCCTAAGCATTACCGAAATAAATAAATAAATAAATCTTACGGAATAAAAGGACTGCAAGAGAAAAGAAGCCCTATCATGCTTTTGGAAACAACAGATCAATTAGTTGCTAAAAATCTCGTCAAAGAACCCACGGCTTGATCCCGTCTACCCATCCCTGTCACGTTCCACCGCCGGTTCTCATATGAGGTAAGTTCATCGATCGCCGCTTCTTCTCTCATGCGTGACGTCTCAGCTCATCTGCGCCCTAATCCATCTTCGATTCTTTTGTTGTTGGCATCTTCTCTTCTATAGGCGTCGGCGTCTCGGCGATGGAGAGTCGCCATCTTGCCGCCAGTACCCCCACCAGCCACGGCGCCCTTCCCCTTGACGTGCTGTTCGATATCCTGGTCCGGTTCCCAGCCAAAGAGATATGCCGCCGGCAATGGCGGTCACTCACCTCCGACCCGGTCTTCATCAAGGCCCACGAGGTCCGAAACCCGGGTCCGCAATCATCGTGGCCTTGCTCCGTGACCATGGAGAGGACAGGCACATCCATGTCATGGACCTATCCGGCCATGTCGTCAAGCGGGTGCCGCTGCCGCTGCCGATCCCATCATCATCTTGCTACCACGAAACCTTGCTGCGCTCGTGCGCCTTGACCTCATCTGCGTCGTTGACGGCGACGGGAATGGAAGCTGCTGCTTGATCAATACGGCAACCGGGGCTGTCTCCCACTTGCCCAAAACCGACATCAGGTATCTCTAAACTCGAATCCCAGACCCAAACCGCGGGCGGCGGATAGGTCCACGTCGCCCGTTAGCCCGCTAACCGTTGGATCGGCCGAGCAAACAATAGGAGCCGTCCGATGCGGGCGCTCGCGGGTCTCGCCCGTTAATCCACGAGCGTGGACACTCGCGAATAGTCGGGAACCCGTTCCGTCTCCTCCCATCTGTCTGCCGCGCCGCCCGCCGCCTCCCGCACCAGTCGTCGGCCTCCGCTCGCCGTCGGCGGCCCCATCCATCTCTCATGCGATTCTTCGACACCGCGCCCAGCTCAATAGAGCCTCTTCAATCGACTAGGCAAGAGAGCTGCCGGCGGCGGCTATGATGTCCTCCATGGGGAAGAAGCGGCAGCTGATCTGCCTCGCCGCCGCGGCCATCCTCCTGACAGGTAACGAAGGATCTTCGTCTGCCGTCTTGTCTGAACCGTTCGCTGCATTCAGATTTGTTCTTTTTCGTCTGGCCTTGACGCGCTTTGCTCGTTGCTTGTGATTTGTCCCCAGCGTCGGCAAAGAAGTCCGGCGACGTCACTCAGCTTCAGATCGGCGTCAAGGTGTGCACTCCGGAACCGAGTCAATCCTCTCCATCTGGTTAATTGCTTGTTATTATTGCGGGTTAGTGTGATTTGATTATGCTTGCTACGATAGGGCTCTACACAGAACTAGAACTGTAAAATCGGCTCCTTTTTTCTCCTTTAATAACGCAAGGTCATGACGTCATTGGAACGCACTTAGTTTCACTTGATTTTTATTAGATGTCAATTCATGCGATTCCACTACCCATCCTTGGCTGCATCTTCTATTCTGGGAACGCAGGCATGGAGGCCAATGGGGAAAAGATGACACGGCTCGGACTGTCTGCTTCTCTCTAGGCCATTCCCATGCTATGTGCTGCAAAAAAATAAAAATAACATCAGGATCTCTATTTTCTTGAAATGTTGTCTTGCATGATCTAATCAACTTGATCTATTAATTTGATTTGGTGCAGGTGAAATCAACAAACAAATATTTATGTGAACTGCCGACTGCGAATATTTTTCAACCCGGGAAACGTAATTGAAACACTCTTACTCCATTGAGTAAAACTAGATCCAATAAGATTTGTAATTTACCTTTGGAACTTTATGCTGAGAATAATTTAATCAACCTACAGGTTGCCTCCTACATTAAGAAAATTACTATGGTCACTGAGTTTTTACTAATGTTTACTGAATCCATTCATGGAGGAGCGGCGCGATACGGCACCGCGGTGGCAGCGCGTGTGGGAGAAATACGGCGGCGGTGCGTGTGGAGAAAAAAAAATGAGGGGGGCGAAAGATGGAATGGTGAGCGGGACTTAGAACAGAGGAAGAACATGCGGATGAGAGAGGGTCACATGGCCTCCTGGATCAGCGTCCGGACGATCGCTACACGTCGGACGTCTTGGCCTAAGCATT
>OAMR01000005.1:426859-452502 GCA_900205405.1 Echinochloa crus-galli | reverse complement strand
AGCTAAACCCTGAGAGCAAATATGGCAGTTCTACACTCCTATTGTACCTGGCAAATATGGAGATCTTGCTAAAGTAGTGGAGGGATCTAATTTATGGTATATTTCCGAACTCAAGTTTTCATCCCTGTTCTCCTCATATCTTCTAGCTTCCAGAAGTTTGGGTTTCTCAAGTTTTGGATTCCAAAACTGAAGTGACAGCGGCCTGAGCCAAGTTGATACATGTCTCTGGTGGATATATGCACATGGAAGAAGAGTACATGTCCTTCAGCTCAGTTAGACTTAAAGCAATGTTGCGATTCTATGGTCAACTCCATTCTGTTGCGGTAATTCCAGTAATTCCACTAAATTATGAGAGAGCTATGCAGTGTAGTAAAAGCTTCGATCTTTCAAAACTTCATAAATCAGATAGCAATGACTGGGTTTACTTTAGTACCACAAATCCCAATTTAACAGGTACCTGTATTTTCGGTACTTGCTGCTACATTTTCCTTTAGACAATTGATTGAAAGTTTTCATTTATTCCAGTTTGCAGCCCATATGATGCCATATATGATGACAGATTTTTGCTACCTGCTGGAGCCCTGAGTGCATATTTGGTAATTGGACCTATATATCTCAAGGTGCATGCTGAGGTCCTCTGCGACCATGTGATGGCAGGATAATTTCCACTGCAAAACCCCGCTGACCTATCCAAGTAAGCACTCGATGCCTGTGGCTGCAAATGGACATCAATCTAACTGTATTTTTCATCGAGTTTAAAGTTCAAAGCACTGCTGAAACTGAAAGAAGGCAAAGCCCAGGCCCAGTTGGCTCAGCCAGCTATCCATTCCCTTAAAGTTGGTAAATCTGTACCCTTCAACAAGCTAAGGATTTTCATGCATACCATCATATTGTAATATGACTTACTGCAGGTTAAATTGCCAAATGAATTATGCAGTTTGAAAAGGTATCACTATTCGTTTCAATGTGGCCAATCAACTCGACAATAGCTTCATATTCAAAATGTAGTAATGTGGAAAGTTGTGTCTCATCCTCAATTTACCAGCTTGATGTTCATGCCGGACTTGAATTGATTGAATATTCTAATTCGATTGAACATAGCAAATCGTTGATAATTTAATTATTTTAGAAAGGGACAATCTGAGCACGCAAACCTTGTGCCATTTACTTTGTTACACTAACCAGGGACTATAGCAATTACACTGGCTCCAGAAAAGGTCCGAGCGTGGCAACGCCACGCACTGTTTCTAGTATATATAGAACGCTGGTTCGATTGGGAATGCGAGCCTGAGGAGGACAGTACGTGTGTTTGCACTTGCAATTGGGCGTGTGGACTCCACGGGAGAGTACAAGAAGCATGCTGAAGCTATCAAGCTTGGGATACGATGGCTCTGATGAGGGTGTACAGCAGGTCTGCAATGTTCATCGTTAACATGAACAGTGGTGTGGTTGTCGGCAGCGCTGTCTACTACTTCTAGGCAGATACATACATACGCATAAATTTCGTAAGGCAGGCCTAGCAAGTGATGGCTTACCGGACTGTATCGCTTCTTTGGATCCACCGGCGGAAAGTGACTTTCGATCGTCCATCCTTTTGTCCCGGTTGCATTTTGGCCCAAGATAAATATCCCTTTAGTCTTGATTCCTATTTTCTCTAGGGCTCGGAGGACATTTAGTCCCTGTTGGTGTTACCGCCCGGGACTAAATGGATCACTGCGGGTTAATTTAAAAGGAAAGCATCCAAGAGCCTAGCATAAATGCTCTATAGATGTAGATGAGATGGTAAGGAAGACTACACGCGAGGCAGAGGTCCCAGGTTTGAATCCCATGCACCGTTGGACGAGCCCTTCAATGTCAAATCCGTCGATCACAGCGCCCCGGATGAGTTCTTCCCGGTCAAGTCCATGGATTGCTGCGCCATTGCCTCCGCCGAGTCGAGCGAGTAGAGCAATCCTTATATTTGTCGTGTTTTTTCCGGACCTCAGCACATGATTATTTTTATCCGACGGTTTTGGTCTAAACTAGCCGTAAAATTAGTTAGCTCACCGGCCATCCAAGCAGCGAATTCCAATCTGCAATGGAAAAAATTTCGGAGCAGTAATTTGCAAGAGTTTTGGATTGAATATCCGGCTTCCAAACTGGCCCTAAAGGGAGCGCTGCTCTTGTATGATCCCACGACCATGACGTATCTTATGATGAAAATGGCAGGAGTACCAGCTTTACATTGTTTTGAATAGGGGGTTGACCCTAATTTTTGTTTAACTCTGTTCAAGTTTATATTAAATCCTAAGAACTTTGATTTCAAACTATCATTCAACCATAGGTCCTTGTGTGTTTGAACTTTGAAAGAGAGATTAATTTTTCTTTTGTATCGATGGATCTTGAACAGTCTAACATGATAATTTCATCGAGTGGTTTCTATTTTGTGTCTTAACTAAACTAGATGGAACTCTATACAGCCGGTTACCTTGTGATGATGATGTTGGACACTGGATTGGTCGCATAGTCGTTTATCTTTCACGCAGAAGACCCAATATGTAGCTTGATGCGGTTGCCGTGTGGACAAATGCTTTTGTGCGGATTTGTCAGGCAAATGACTATTCCATTTTCTAAAAAAAAGAACAGGCAAGTGATTTGAATTCCCAACCGATCCTCAATTTGTGTTGCAAATGGGTGTGGAATGTAATGATTCAGCTGCAGGCAAGCACAATGAATTAGTTCACCATGCCTCCGTTGGCAAATATTAATCGAATCAAGTACTGGTGGGACACACTAAATTGCTGCAGCTCCTGCCGCCGGACCAGCATAAGCAAACCATATATGTACAGATTGGAATCTCTGGAAGGAGTGCTGTTGGCGGGTCTTCGACAACCCGGCTTTTGGCTGGCGCACACGTTGGCTATATTCTCTCTGTTTGGTTTCAGAGGGAATATAATCCAATGCACGTTGCAAATCAGTAGCCACGATCTATTAATGTGTTGTGCACATGAGTAACAGCATCTTCCACTACCTGCTGCTTTTGCATCTGAATGATTGAGAGAGAGACAGAGATTGCCTCGCCCATCAGTTGCTAAAGCCTGCTATCTTTAAGCGGCTACCCGAGACCGAGAGCCCCAGCCATCGTCGCTAACTCCAACGATAAGCGTCGGTCATCCCCCAAAACTCGAGATTTCCCTCTCTATCTCTGTGCGCGCACAATGGGTTCCGACTTCAATGCGATCCCC
Organism: Echinochloa crus-galli; assembly: GCA_900205405.1. Taxonomy (NCBI): domain Eukaryota; kingdom Viridiplantae; phylum Streptophyta; class Magnoliopsida; order Poales; family Poaceae; genus Echinochloa; species Echinochloa crus-galli. The sequence goes on along the minus strand of OAMR01000005.1, from coordinate 449,278 downwards.
CTGATCGGTACGCGTTAACTGCTAATTGTTTGTGCTCTGACATATCGATTTGCAAGCAGTTGTTTATCTATTTATTTCCTGCTATTGTCAGATATCAGCCCGCTTGTCGAAAAGATTGATGATCCCAATATGGCCAACGACGCGGATTTGCTGGAGGTTGTGCGAATGCTGGATGATGCTTGCAAGAAGGCCGGATTCTTTTATGTGGTAATCACTTGCTCATTCTGTGAGAGCATACAACCTGCTCCAAATCTTTAGGCTAACTGTATCAGTTAGGATAGATTTGTTTTAACTAAGGATGCTAATTAAGGCGTTGGAACTCTGACAAGAACTTGGCGTTATGATAGCAAAAAATCCATTTTGAATTCTTTGGTAAATCATGTCAGCAAAGCATGTTTATGCAGTTGTTATCATGTTTGAAATAAAAATATGTGGATATTTAAGCATTAACAATGTATGAGGCATGCCCTGAAGTTACATGGTGTTAACATGTACAATACCGATGAGCTCTTTTAAGGTACCTTATACCACTAACCGGTGGTATATGGTATAAAGAATGATTAATATGATAATTTATACCTAAATATATTAACTAAACATTATTATCCTCATTATTGGCGGCAGCGCGCATCACCGGCCCGAGACCCATCCTGCTGACGCGCCTTGACTGCCGGCCTGAGACGCATAATTGAATGAAAAAAATTAAAATATGTCTACATTACAGTGATGCCATTTAGATTTTTTCTAATTATACCTTTATACTAGCTATACTACTTACCATATACTACCTATACCACTAGTGAACGTTACACTAGTATACAATTATTCTCAATCATTAGATGTTTATATACTAGTCCTTTAAATTAATGGTATAAGGTACCATAAAAGAGCTCTACTGATGTTCATACCATGTTCAATCTTGCAACAGGTGCATATGTACAGTTTTCTTTCCTTTTTCTGGTCAACGGAAAAATATTAATCTTTAAACAATCTTTTACTTTATAAGATAACCTCGGAAAATGCTGTCTACACTTGTTAACAGAAAGGCCATGGTATTACTGAGTCGCTAATGAAGTCAGTCCGGGATGTGACACGCAAATTCTTTGAGCTCCCTTATGAAGAGAAATTAAAGATAAAGATGACACTTAAGACTGGATATAGGTGCGGTTACGTCAACATGTCCAACTTTTCCTTGTAGTTTTCTCAAAACAAAAAAAAACTTTTCCTTGTAGTTACATGCTTGATCCTTTGGGGAACTTCTGACTTTTTATTTTCAGAGGGTATCAAAGGATAGGGGGAGAATGTTACCAAGGGTAAACCTGATATGCAAAAAGCAATTGATGTAAGTTCACTATTGTCTTTGCATTACCTTGTCATGCTTTGAACTGTCCACAGCTAAGCTAAACCCTGAGAGCAAATATGGCAGTTCTACACTCCTATTGTACCTGGCAAATATGGAGATCTTGCTAAAGTAGTGGAGGGATCTAATTTATGGTATATTTCCGAACTCAAGTTTTCATCCCTGTTCTCCTCATATCTTAGAGCACCACATATATATTAGGCGGCCCAGCCCAAAATATGAGTTTAACTCGCATTGGGCGGCCTGTTAATGATGGGCCTTTGCAGCTACACGAGAGTGGGCCAAATTCCATTGAAAAACCAAACTTTGAGTGGCGGCCCGTGATGCCACTGGGCCTATGCTGGGTCGCCCTATGCTTGCATACAGTTGTATGAGCTCCCCAAATCAAGCTATGCTTTTCAAGATATATCGTGCAAAATGTTGTTTCTACAAAAAAGCCTCGGTAAAAAATGTTGCAAAATGTTGTTTCTTCCATATACTACAAAAAATGTTGTTTTCTACCAAAGGAACTAAGTATTTGCCTTCATACAGGCCAGAGAACCCATCAAATTTTGAAGCACTACTGGGAAACTATGGCCCTGTTCGCAAGCGAACAGGGCCTATATCAACCTATGCAGAGGTCCACAGTCCACTTATCGACCTACATACTCTAAAGTCTAAACATTCATTTTCTCAGCTAGTAGTGTTCAACATGCCAAATTTCGTTGCAGATATTTCAAGAAAGATAATGCGTGGCATAGCCTTAGCATTGGGAGGGGCAGTTGATGCGTTTGAAGGGGAAACAGCCGGAGATCCTTTCTGGGTGCTAAGGTTGATTGGTTATCCAGTGGACATTCCAGAAGAGAAGCACACCGGTACTGGATGGTAATCAATGCATGGCGACCATTGCTATTTTGCATTATGCTTACTGAATGTGGATTTACTCTCATGCTGCTTTTCTTTTGTGTTCGATGTGTTCTATGATGAAATCCAGTGGAGCTCATACAGATTACGGTTAGTAGATCTCTCCAATACTTTTTTAATTGGAAGTAGATTTTCATATGTGGAACTGTGGATGATGATTACTTCTGATTGGTCTAGATAACACACATTACAATGGTTATATTGCATCTAAAGAAAACCACATGCTTTTTCAAACTATGTTGCTGTCTCTGAAGATTGGTGGAGTCTATTACCAAAATCTTGTGACCGTTTTCCTCACTTGGTTAACCCTGCAGGGTTTCTGACACTTATTAACCAGGATGATGGCATTTGTGCCCTCGAGGTATTTATTTTCTCCGTATCATTATATATATATTCTTATATTTATTCAGCAGTTCTTAAACTGTCTGTCCAGCTTCTTCTGTTCTGTTAATAAGGGAGTGTCCAGTATGAGAATTTGATCTGATAATCTTAATCAATCTTGACACAATTACTTTTAATAGTTCTCTTCATCTTTATAATCTCTATAAATTCTTCCGTTATTTAATTTCAGGTGCAAAACCGTTGTGGTGAGTGGATACATGCAACGCCAATTCCCGGAACATTTGTTTGCAACATCGGTGACATGCTTGAGGTTTTCCGTTTTTTCCTCTTCTTTGCATGTTCATTTATGTCTGATTGTTTTACAACATCAGGGGCTTATAGGTTTTCGTTCTCGATTCAGGTATGGTCCAATGGAATATATCAGCCCACAGTTCACAGAGTCGTCAACAACTCCCCTCGTTACCGCGTGTCTGCAGCGTTCTACGAGGTAGTAGTACTCGCTTTCTATCTCTCTTGCTTCCGCTCTCTTGTAAACTTGCTTCTTATTTTTTGTGAAACCGATGGTGCAGTCGAATTTTGACGCTGCCATAGAGCCTGTTGAGTTCTGCCTGGAGAAAACCGGCGGTGCTGCCAAGTACAAAAAGGTTGTGTACGGGGAGCATTTGGTAAAGAAAGTCCTGAACAACTTCATCATGTAAATTTGCTGGGTGCAGATGTGGAATAAATCATTCTGTATTGAAACATCAGACCGCAACATTTCACTAATAAAATGTGTCTCTTCATTCGGGCCGATATGCGCGCAATTCCACATGTCTGTCACTGGAATCTGAATTTAGCAGTCAAGCTCCTAACACAGGTTCGAGATTTGTAAAGGAATTCATCCATTTCTGTGTCAAATCATTTGGCGTTTGCTAAATACTTGTCCCAATCATATCATTCGGTCTTATGATCACATCAGAAGACAGATCCAATGAACTTCCATGGAACCAAATAAACGGCATCAATCCCCGTAGGATCTGTTTTTTATGTCTTGAACTTTAAGTGTTTTCCATTTAGTTTCTTATCTCCAATCTCCTTTTGTGTTCAATTACTCTGTTTGGCATGGTGGACAACTGAACAATGAACATCAAAGGTTCGTACCATCAAACAAGTCAATTCTATTATGTTGCACCATGTAGCCAAACACTATTTGATAGAAATCTGATGAGTTTTGATACAAAACTAAGTACGGAGTAGCGCATACGTAGACAGATCGCCATCCAACAGTTTAACACTAAGGCCGTGTTTCTTTGGTTTTTTGAAAAAAAATTCAAAACTGAATCTTACATGCATGAAGTATTAAATGAATTCTATTTGCAAAACATTTTTAACGATGATTGTAACTTTACGTGATGAATCTAATGAGCCTAATTAACACATAATTTACTACAGTAATGCTACAACCTTTAGACTAATGCTATATTAACTATCCTCTAATCGTACGGTCAGAGCCTCGTTAGATCTCGTGATTAGTCTAAAGGTTGTGAAGATATTTTTATCAACTGACTTTATTTAATAACCTTAATTATTGGTAAAACGTGTACAAACACAGCCTTAGGCGCCTGCGCCTCGTAGGATGGCTTCCAATGGAAGCGGGCTCTTCGCGAAGACATCGGCGGTGACGCCGCTCAGCTCCTGCTTCCGCCGCCGCGAGCCCTCGCTCTCGTACACCATCTCCTCTCCGGCCGCTTCTCCTTCGCCGCCGGCACCATCCATGTCGTAGCAGCAGAGCGAGCCGTCGGCACGCTTCATCAGCATCCTGCTCCCGCGCCGGAGCAGCGGCCGCGGGACGCGCCGCGCGGCGACGTCGAGCTCCAACATGCACACCTTGACCCACGCTTCGCCGCCGCGCACGTAAATATCCATGGCCGCTCCGGTGGCGCCGCGGCGGCCGTCCTCGCCGCCGGGCACCACCACCGAGAGGCAGAGCTGCCCGTCCAGCTCCGACAGCGACGCGACGGCCGCCTCCGCCGGCGGCGGCAGGTCCATGTCGCTAAGCCCGTGCGTGGTGAGGTCGAAGCAGACGACGGCTAAGCCGGTCACCAACCAGGCGAGGTAGTGCACGACGCCGGCGACGTGCACGCCGGGACCGGTGGGGCAGTAGTCCACGTGCAGGGCGCCCACCTTCTCCCACTCTGGCGGCGTGAAACACTCCGACGAGTCCCAGATGGAGCTCTCCCGGCCCAGGGCGAGCACCTCGCACGTCACGAGCGGCTGGCGGAAAGGCGGCAGCCGGACGTCGAGGCGCACGACCTTGTACTCGCCGGCACCGCCAGCGCAGCGGCCGAGGCAGTACCAGGGGAGGTGCTCGGCGGCGGGCGCCAATGTAATACAACGAAATTTCACCTCAACAATTAAGCATATATGGGCCAGTTACCTGAATAGTGCCAAACATTTAATTGTAATATCAATGGGATGCATAAGTTTGGGGAAAGAAAGACTGCAATCCCACATTAAAAGGGTCAGGCGTTCATACAGATTTGCAGCAAAGTAACGCGAATCAAAACCTGTAATGAAGCACAAGTATCATAGAGATTTCAACGGCATTTTTTGCAGCATGCAGAAACTTCATGGTCACAGGGTGTGTGTTTGGTCGCAATGTTTACAATGCTCCACAAACAAGATTTCATTATTGAACAAGTCACTGCAGCGTTCCATACCATCTTTACTGCTGCGCCTCTAGTCAATTTTGCTACAATTTTATAGTGTGAACGTGAGGTTTTAATTTTAGGGTCCAACTCTTGACGTAGGTTCCACCTGTTGGTCTAGTCACGCTACTTTACACAAAGTTGCTGCTTATCATATTGAGTCATCTCCAACAAATTTTAGTCAATTTTGCTAAAATTTTATAGTATGAACGCGAGGTTTTAATTTTAGGGTCTGACTTTTGACGTGGGGCCCACCTATTGGTCTAGTCACGCTACTTTGCATAAAGTTGCTGCTTATCATACCGAGTCATCCTCAATAAATTTCAGTCAATTTTGCTAAAATTTTATAGTGTGAACGTGAGGTTTTAATTTTAAGGTCCGACTCATAACGTGAGACCTATTTGTAGATCTAGCCATAAAGTATACGTAAACTCTATCGAGGATACGACCCATTTTAACCCATTCAACCCGCACCAACCCATATTTACATTAGATCCGCCCCATCCCGTCCCACTCGTTGGTACAACCTATTTTAACACATTCAAATACAACCCGTATCAAAACCCAACCCATAAAACCCACCAAAACCCGGCCCATTAGCAGGCCTATTTCCTGGACTAATGGATATAAGCTACTGGATGAAGATTGGTGCTGCCGCATGTAACTTTTCGGAGAGGATCTAGCTTGACATGAGCCCGCATAACTTCGATCAGAAATTTTATGTGCTCACTCACCCATCGGTACGACTGTTTGAGCTACCTAGCTTGTGCATGGTCCAGTCCAATCTGGGGAAGGTGCTTAGGCCTCTAGACACGATTACTCGTCGCTGTGTTTGGATCTAGGGACTATCCCTCAAATAAGTGACAATTAGTAGCATTAAACATAAACTAATTATAAAACTAATTGCATAAGTTATATCTACTCCACGAGACGAACCTAACAAGCCTAATTAACCTATAATTAGTACATAATTATCAAATTATTACTGTAGCATTATATTATCTAATCATGGCCTAATTAGGTTTAATAGATTCGTATCATAAATTAGTCCTCGCTTATGTAATGCATTTTGTAATTAATCTATATTTAATACTTCTAATTAGCATTCTTCCATTCGATGTGACGGGACTAAAATTTTAGTCGGGGGAACCAAACACCCCCTAAATTACATAGTACGGGCACACTCTTTTATTACTTAACGCACACCTATGTGCGCATGCACGGATGAAACTTGTATTACTTAACCTAAAGGAGAGGTGTAGTAACAAACATGCATTCAAGATATCCCACTTCTACTCGAAAACAGAGTACCACTTACCCTGAGTAGTGAGTACTATCAAGATATCCTATGGTATCAGTGAAGAAACAGCAATGTCCTTATGATTCGCTATTATATACTTGCAGCCGAGAGATACAATACAAGCAAAGCGTGCACATACATATCACATATCACCTGGTAGAAGACACCTGATCTGAGGAGGCCACGAGAGATCATCATCTTATAATATTTTCGAACATGCAGTGTCCCATCGATCCCTTGTTCCGTGGCCTTCTGTCACATGTGTTCACAGGATGTGAACGAAGCGGCAGCAAAATTAAGGTTGCATACCTATAGCACAGGCAGCCTGCACGCAATTATGACCACGTTGCTGTGTCTGTCTGAACGGGCGTGAAAAAAAAAACTCAAACCGTTTTTCCTAGACCACATTGAAGCAATCCCTCTCGCAATCATCCAGCAGTTTGTGCCTGAGCAACCTTAATTTTGCTGCCGCTTCGTTCACATCCTGTGAACACATGTGACAGAAGGCCACGGAACAAGGGATCGATGGGACACTGCATGTTCGAAAATATTATCACATTTTAACCATTGCATAAAGATTTTACTGCGGCCAACAAGTAGGTGGCCGCCAAACTCGAGAAAATTTTGGAGCCTCTGATCTCTGAACAACCAACTTAGCATCGAAAGGCTGCTAGCTAGAACGGTTTCTGCTGAGGATATATATGATAGGTGTAAACGCACCTCATCAAGTTCAGTGTTTGTGTTAATTTCGCGCTACACTTTGTTTCGTGTTTACATTCGGCGCACTATGATGTTGAAACGATGCTGCCCCGTGTGGATGTGCCAAGCATTCGGCGGTTTGATTTCTCGCTGCACGCAAGACATTGCTTGGATGATTTTGTTTTGTTATCAGCACACACTACCAGAATCCTTCACATCCGCCCGCCTCCTCCGTCTCGGCCATTTTTGGACCCGGTGCTGATGGGGCTTCAGCACCGGGTCCAACGGCTAGGAGCGGGGGCGGCGCGGAGGTGTGTCCGGGCGGACACATTAGCACCGGGTCGTGGCAAGACCCGGTGCTACCCACACAAGTCGATCAAAGCGGTTTATCTCTCTCCTCTTTCCTTTCTCTCTCCGACTCTCTCTCTACACGGCGACTATTTAACAGCCTCGGCGGCTTGGCGCTACCGCCTTCCACACTTCTCCCCTTCCTCGTTTCACCTCCTCCATACTTGTTCTTGCTAGTTCTTCGATTGCTTGCAGATATATATTATAATTTGTATTTATTTATATATTAATTTTTTTATCTTTAAATTGTATTGTATATTTGTTATTGGTTAATAATCGATTTACGACCGATCAATACCGCCATGCGATTATAAATATAACTGCTGCAAACCCGATTGCGCAAACATGATGATAGTAGTTCTGATAGGGGAGAATTTGTTGCCGATAGAGACAGAGATGAGCTAACCTATGCCTTAGGGAACAAGGAGCATCCTGGACGGACGCGCGGCGTAGGCACAAGCGTCTCATGGAAGAAAGGTTTCCAAGAGCACGCCGCCACCTATAGGAGCCGTTCGAGGAAGAAGGCCGAATATGAGCAGAGGGTGAGGGACCTAGAGCAAACGGTTGCCGCCCAGGCTTCAAAGCTCCAAGAAATGGAGTCAGAGATGGAGCGACGGATGAAGGTAGCATGGCTGCAGATACAACAAGCCACAGGCGGGACCGGTTCCACAGAGCATGCACCTCTCCAAGATGCGGCCCTTATTAGCCCTCCACAGCAATATCAAAGCAGTCACGCTTCCACACAGGCCGCCGAAGCGGTCCGTTACACCGTGGATGAAATAACTCAACGGACCGCGTGCGAGCTTGTCGTCAGGCAGAAGAACTTAGCTGTGGTGGTACGTATGCGACCTTAGTTCATACTGCATACATTTCACCGTAAATACCATTCATTTACTAACTTTCTTTGTGACTACTAACTTATCAGGTCGCATACGGTATGACCAAACGTGTGGAAGAAGGGCAAAAATGGCACTGCAATGACATTCCACCTGGTTACGTACCTGTTGAGGTGGAGCAAGTCGTCACCAGCTGGGAAGACTTGGAACTTGACATCCATCCGGTGCTAAAGGCCCCCAATTTTCGTTTGGCGCCAGTTACGGCCTTTAGCACCGGGTGTAGAAGACCCGGTGGTAAAGGGGGGCCTTTAGCACCGGGTCGTGGCTGCACCTGGTGCTCAAGGCCTTCGTGTGGCGCACAGTTACGGGGTACGTAATAATAAACACATTTCCATTATTATTAAGTGCACAATTATTGTCTCCAACTCGACGGATTAAATGTCTTTCAAATATTTTTAAATTATAGATGTCCTGCACCTCTCCAACAAGCCACAGGCGGGACCGGTTCCACAGAGCCTGCACCTCTCCAACAAGCCACAGGCGGGACCGGTTCCACAGAGCCTGCACCTCTCCAACAAGCCACAGGCGGGACCGGTTCCACAGAGCCTGCACCTCTCCAACAAGCCACAGGCGGGACCGGTTCCACAGAGCCTGCACCTCTCCAACAAGCCACAGGCGGGACCGGTTCCACAGAGCCTGCACCTCTCCAACAAGCCACAGGCGGGACCGGTTCCACAGAGCCTGCACCTCTCCAACAAGCCACAGGCGGGACCGGTTCCACAGAGCCTGCACCTCTCCAACAAGCCACAGGCGGGACCGGTTCCACAGAGCCTGCACCTCTCCAACAAGCCACAGGCGGGACCGGTTCCACAGAGCATGCACCTCTCCAAGATGCGGCCCTTATTAGCCCTCCACAGCAATATCAAAGCAGTCACGCTTCCACACAGGCCGCCGAAGCGGTCCGTTACACCGTGGATGAAATAACTCAACGGACCGCGTGCGAGCTTGTCGTCAGGCAGAAGAACTTAGCTGTGGTGGTACGTATGCGACCTTAGTTCATACTGCATACATTTCACCGTAAATACCATTCATTTACTAACTTTCTTTGTGACTACTAACTTATCAGGTCGCATACGGTATGACCAAACGTGTGGAAGAAGGGCAAAAATGGCACTGCAATGACATTCCACATGGTTACGTACCTGTTGAGGTGGAGCAAGTCGTCACCAGCTGGGAAGACTTGGAACTTGACATCCCCGGAGGTGACGGAGAAACAAAACTCGGTCAGTGTTCTCACTGCATCATTCTATGGAGCAAGGCAGACATCGTTATACCCGATACACCTGCGGCTACCAACAAGCCCCCGTCACCTCCAAGAGATCCACAGGATCATGACGATTCTCCGGGAGCTCCTGATGCAAGCCCGTCTCCTCCGCCAAAGAGGTCTCCGTCTCCTCCGCCGAAGAGGTCTCCGTCTCCTCCGCCGAAGAGGTCTCCGTCTCCTCCGCCGAAGAGGTCTCCGTCTCCTCCGCCGAAGAGGTCTCCGTCTCCTCCGCCGAAGAGGTCTCCGTCTCCTCCGCCGAAGAGGTCTCCGTCTCCTCCGCCGAAGAGGTCTCCGTCTCCTCCGCCGAAGAGGTCTCCGTCTCCTCCGCCGAAGAGGTCTCCGTCTCCTCCGCCGAAGAGGTCTCCGTCTCCTCCGCCGAAGAGGTCTCCGTCTCCTCCGCCGAAGAGGTCTCCGTCTCCTCCGCCGAAGAGGTCTCCGTCTCCTCCGCCGAAGAGGTCTCCGTCTCCTCCGCCGAAGAGGTCTCCGTCTCCTCCGCCGAAGAGGTCTCCGTCTCCTCCGCCGAAGAGGTCTCCGTCTCCTCCGCCGAAGAGGTCTCCGTCTCCTCCGCCGAAGAGGTCTCCGTCTCCTCCGCCGAAGAGGGGACGCCGCACTAAAGCCTCTGCCCCCACTCCACCAGCGAAGAAGGCGCGAAAAACTAGAGAGAAGCCCGCACCAGAGAAAAGAGCGGGCGAGAAGACTCTAGAGGAGCTCGAAGCCTCGGTAAAAGCAGACACAAAGAGGCAAATGGCCGAGTGGAGGAGAAAACCTGAGCCGGAGCCGAAGCTTGATCCCACCATCGTGAAGTCATTCCTCGGTAATTTGAGCAAGGGTCAACAGAAGGAAGTAATAGTAACAGACTATGACCGCTCATTACTGAAATCTCGCCGGAAACGGAAGGCTGCGGATAAGGAGGCGGGCCCATCCAAAAAGGTTCCTCAGCTCGGCCAGCAACCTCAGCGTCCCTTGGGTCCATTGCCATCTCTGGACGAGCTTAACATTCAACGAGTAATGGCCGAGACTGGACTAACCAGAGCGCAAGTCCTGGGGGAAGAAGAGGTGCCTGTAAACACAACGCTGAAGTGGCCGTTTAAGCTTGGCGAGCCTATGGTCCCTCCTGAAATGGAGAGCAACCTACAGACGAAGATGCGCCGATTCCATGACTGGTATTTGGAAGAATCAAGAAGGAATAAACGGCGCATGATAAAAGTAGGCGTGAAGGACCAAGACTTCTACAATGGTGACGCGGATTTTGTCTGGCTCAGGTTTAATGATATATATGAGCTGTACCACCGCGACGCCATGGACGTGGATTTGATCACATGTTGGACACTGTAAGTACTTTGTTGTTGCTTATAATTCACAGTTTGAAAACATTAATTCCAATCTATGCTGACGCGGGCTTTATTTATTGCTTAACATATGCAGAATGGAGATTCAAAAATGTCGCAGATCCGGGATATATGACGTTGGTTTCGTGGATCCTCGAAGGATAAGTGAACAAATGATATTGATGAATTCTGAGGAAACATATTTAAACCTATACAAGTATATTAAGAAATAAAATTACTGCGACTCCATACTAATCCCGTACAACATCGAGTGAGTACATACACAGGCTTCTTCTTATACTGTCTGTGTACTAATTCATTTCTGGTTATAATGTATACATGTGCACAGATTCCACTGGTTCTTAATAATATTGTGTCCTGACCGGGGTGTCGTGAACGTCTTTGATTCGTTGCACACTCCAAAAGAAAAACTACAGAACATCATGGACATGATGACAAGGTGATGTATAGTTTATAGATAACATAAATTTGTACTGTACATGTCAATTATGTATACCATCTCTATATCATCTCGTATATATGTAATTTGTGTAGGCCGCCTCTGGTAAGAAATCAAAACGATCGACCACGAAGAAGCAATTTAAATGTATATTGGAAATGTTATATGTTTGAAATGTATATTGGAAAATGCTTCATTTAAATGTATATTGGAAATGTTATATGTTTGAAATGTATATTGGAAAATGCTTCATTTAAATGTATATTGGAAATGTTATATGTTTGAAATGTATATTGGAAAATGCTTCATTTAAATGTATATTGGAAATGTTATATGTTTGAAATGTATATTGGAAAATGCTTCATTTAAATGTATATTGGAAATGTTATATGTTTGAAATGTATATTGGAAAATGCTTCATTTAAATGTATATTGGAAATGTTATATGTTTGAAATGTATATTGGAAAATGCTTCATTTAAATGTATATTGGAAATGTTATATGTTTGAAATGTATATTGGAAAATGCTTCATTTAAATGTATATTGGAAATGTTATATGTTTGAAATGTATATTGGAAAATGCTTCATTTAAATGTATATTGGAAATGTTATATGTTTGAAATGTATATTGGAAAATGCTTCATTTAAATGTATATTGGAAATGTTATATGTTTGAAATGTATATTGGAAAATGCTTCATTTAAATGTATATTGGAAATGTTATATGTTTGAAATGTATATTGGAAAATGCTTCATTTAAATGTATATTGGAAATGTTATATGTTTGAAATGTATATTGGAAAATGCTTCATTTAAATGTATATTGGAAATGTTATATGTTTGAAATGTATATTGGAAAATGCTTCATTTAAATGTATATTGGAAATGTTATATGTTTGAAATGTATATTGGAAAATGCTTCATTTAAATGTATATTGGAAATGTTATATGTTTGAAATGTATATTGGAAAATGCTTCATTTAAATGTATATTGGAAATGTTATATGTTTGAAATGTATATTGGAAAATGCTTCATTTAAATGTATATTGGAAATGTTATATGTTTGAAATGTATATTGGAAAATGCTTCATTTAAATGTATATTGGAAATGTTATATGTTTGAAATGTATATTGGAAAATGCTTCATTTAAATGTATATTGGAAATGTTATATGTTTGAAATGTATATTGGAAAATGCTTCATTTAAATGTATATTGGAAATGTTATATGTTTGAAATGTATATTGGAAAATGCTTCATTTAAATGTATATTGGAAATGTTATATGTTTGAAATGTATATTGGAAAATGCTTCATTTAAATGTATATTGGAAATGTTATATGTTTGAAATGTATATTGGAAAATGCTTCATTTAAATGTATATTGGAAATGTTATATGTTTGAAATGTATATTGGAAAATGCTTCATTTAAATGTATATTGGAAATGTTATATGTTTGAAATGTATATTGGAAAATGCTTCATTTAAATGTATATTGGAAATGTTATATGTTTGAAATGTATATTGGAAAATGCTTCATTTAAATGTATATTGGAAATTCTATGTATATTAGAAATATATGTGCTTCATTTAAATGTATATTGGAAATTCTATGTATATTAGAAATATATGTGCCTCGTTTAAATGTATTGGAAGAAGGGCAAAAATGGCACTGCAATGACATTCCACATGGTTACGTACCTGTTGAGGTGGAGCAAGTCGTCACCAACTGGGAAGAGTTGGAACTTGACATCCCCGGAGGTGACGGAGAAACAAAACTCGGTCAGTGTTCTCACTGCATCATTCTTTGGAGCAAGGCAGACGTCGTCATACCCTGTACACCTGCGGCTACCAACAAGCCTCCGTCACCTCCACCACCTCCAAGAGATCCACCGGATCATGACGATTCTCCGGGAGCTCCTGATGCAAGCCCGTCTCCTCCGCCGAAGATGTCTCCGTCTCCTCCGCCGAAGAGGTCTGCGTCTCCTCCGCCGAAGAGGTCTGCGTCTCCTCCGCCGAAGAGGGGACGCCGCACTAAAGCCTCTGCCGGCTCGGTGAGCGCGGCGGCAGCGGCAGGGTGCGCCGCGAGCGCCGGCTCGATGTCCTCCGTCCAGCAGTAGAACTCAGAGAGATCGAGCGCCCTGAGCGCGGGGCAGTCCCGGAGCAGCGGCTCGAGATCCGCGCCGGCGTCGAGGCCGGGCGGGCGCTGGTGCCAGCGCACGAGCTTGACGCTGCGGAGGAGCCCACGCCACTGCGGGGTGAGGCTGTCGAGCGTGGTGGGGTCGCGGCAGTAGACGGCGAGCGAGGACACGGCCGGGAAGCACTGCGCGAGGTGCTCCGCGATGAAGGCGTTCTGCTGCGCCGCCTCCCTTGGCGAGCCTATGGTCCCTCTTGAAATGGAGAGCAAGCTACAGACGAAGATGTGCCGATTCCATGAGTGGTACTTGGAAGAATCAAGAAGGAATAAACGGCGCATGATCAAAGTAGGCGTGAAGGACCATGATTTCTACAATGGTGATGAGGATTGGGTTTGGCTGAGATTTCAGGATATATATGAGATCCTCAATATATGACGTTGGTTTCATGCTGTCTCTTATACACATCTAGATGTGTATAAGAGACAGGTCCACTGTCGTCAAGTCATTCCTCGGTAATTTGAGCAAGGGTCAACAGAAGGAAGTAATAGTAACAGACTATGACCGCTCATTACTGAAATCTCGCCGGAAGCGGAAGGCTGCAGATAAGGAGGCGGGCCCATCCAGTAGTGCCCACGTGAATGTCTCCCAAACAAACATTCACGTCGAGCCTTCCTCGATCGATCTATATGTCTGGATCGCCCTGTTCGATTTATAGGCCGGGTTAGGTTAGCTAGGGTCTCTTGATCGGCACCGTCTGTCTTCCAACAAGAACACACCACCTCCCTAGCTAGCTCATATCCTCTCCCTCTCGTGCATGCAAAGCTCTCGGTAATTATTGTGTTTGGACTCTTTCTCTCACAATCTGCTCGAAGTTTGCGTAAAGAAATGGCGCCAAGGAATCGTGTCAGACCTTGGTCAAATTGCATGCAGCATTGGCGACGTACGTGAGCATCTCACCATGACATGCTAAACAATGTCAGCTAGTATGAATATAGAGTCGGCCGAATACGCATTAGAATACACGTATTAGAATATATACGTATATAGACGTGCACGCATGGCTACTGAAAAAAGCAAAAAAAAAAAGAAATCCGGGGTCTTTAGCACCGGTTTCAGGCAGCAACCGGTGCTAAAGGCAGGCCCTTTAGCACCGGTTATTCGACCCGGTGCTAAAGGGGTACCCCTTTAGCCTCGGATTAGTTGCACCGGGTGGGAAACCCGGTGCTAAAGGGCTTTCCCTCCCGGTGCAGATGTCGATCATTCTGGTAGTGACATCATGTGTCGATCGAACGAATGGCGATGCGCCAGGCGGTGCTAAACCGAAGAAAGTGCTACTGTGTACCGTAGCCTTTGCATATCTCCAACTCTCCAAGCGAAGATCTCCACGAAAGTACAAAGTAGTATCACCTTGGAAGGACTCTTTTTTTTTCGCACGTGGATCGGATTAGTAAGAAGTTGAAGCCAAATCTGTTACTAGCTACATGTATAAATTACATGTGAAAACACTTTAGGATAAGATGTTTTTTTAAGGACAAAGGGAGCGCCACTAGACGCCACGGTAAACTTGTAGTTGTCATGGCTACTGTTTGGTCTGTTAAGAAGTTTCGTTGTGCCATTGCTTTTAAGCTGCTGTCCAATAGAAATTAACGCCCGGGGCCGGATTTTCACGTCACGATTGTGTTTTTGGTACCAACCCAGGTAACATTGTCAGCCCAAGAGGCCCAAGTCAGGACTCCGCTTTGGAGCCCGACATCAACGACGGAGGCAAGAGGAAGACGCGGCCCAATTCCAAGACATCTAGCCAGAATGGACCCAGTAGTTATCATGAGTGCGTGAGGCGTGAGTATAAGTAGCGAGCGGCTCCTGCGTGAGCAGATCATGAACTGAGATGTAACAAACTACTCCCTCCGTCCCAAAAAAAGAAGACATTCTAGAAATTTGTACATCTCTTGATTGCAACTGGATTATTGAAAGGATCAAGATCATACCCTTTGAAAACTGTCCCCTGGCCTCCTTCTCCAATAATGGCGCCATCATCAAAGTTGTACTTAATTCACCCCTTACACTCGCAATGACTTAACTCAATTTTTTTGTTCGCAGGGCCTGGATTCAATTCCGTCAAGAACACCCGGGAATTCAACATGAAACACTAAAATGGAACATTGGCTTTCCGGTAAGCAAGTAATTTGTACATGTAGGCCTCGGCTAATATATTATATGAATGTTACTTAATTTCTTTTGGTCGATAGTCTTAAGGAGAGAGTAAAATGACCTTGATTGCCCCTAATTATTAGCCATATTTAGCACTAATTGATTGTTGCATGCACGTGCACTTACTAAATATAGTAGAATGACTTATTTTTTGGGACAAATTTTAAATCCTAGAGTGCCTTCTTTTTTGGGACGGAGGGAGTATTTCCCTAACACAATTCCTCCGTCGTTCATCCTACCAATTCCCTTCTCTGTTCTAGCTTTTCCCCAAATCCCTCTCCTATCCGAACTCATACCCTAACAAATTGGTATCAGATTCATTTCAATTCTGGATTTACCTCCTACCCATCACCACTACACCCGCTTTCGGTGTCGCCACGGCGCCATGGATCCCAATATGAAGCTTATCCTCGATGAGATCCAGAAGCGTTTCACCGACTTCGACACCAAGTGGGAGCATCGATTCCCGGAGAGCGAGCTCAAGCGGGATGAGCGTGTTCAAGCCCTCGAAGACAATCTCAAGACGACGACAACAACGTTCAATTCCTAGCGCCCTCAAGTTGATTCCGCTGCCAAAGATTTGAAGCTGGAGGTTAACAAGCTCAACAAGCACCTAGATCGAGTGATGCTGGAGCATTCTGCAACCACTCCTGGGTTGTTGGAGCATCCCTTGTCGGCGCCTGTGCGCCCACCTGCCGGATCCAACGCCGACGGCCCCGTTGGGCACCGCGTCGAGACCACCCACCGGGATCATGAGTTTGGGACGGTGTTCACCCATGCTCATATCCCGGTCAAGAGTACGTTTCCTAGCAAACCTCCCTTGCATACGTCTCCTATTGATGTTGTTCTGCCTTATAACTCTGTTCCTCGATTACCCCATATGGATCGCAATTCTTTTGTGCGCCTACCCAAGCTGGAATTTCCTACGTTTCGGGGTGAAAATCCCAAACTATGGTTATCCAGATGTGTTCATTACTTTCAGATGTACAACGTTCCTTCAGATACATGGGTGTGTTTTGCTACTTTCATGTGCAAGGGCCCATCAGCCTTTTGGCTCCAATCTGTTGAGGAACGAGTGTTAGCTGGTACTTGGGAGCAGTTTGCTGCCTTACTGATGGATCGTTTTGGTAAAGATGAACATTAATTTCTCATTAGGCAAATGTTGCATATTTGGCAAACTGGCACTGTTTCTGAGTACATCACTCAGTTAGTTGAATTGATAGATCAATTGGCAGCTTATGAATCTCCTGTTGATCCTAAGCATTATACCATGAAATTTATTGATGGTCTTGTCGACGATTTATGTCGAGCACGTCTATCTGGGGCTACCCCAGAGAGTAGATTAGTGGGTCTCGCCGAGTTCTAGGAACGATAGTGCACGAACAACACAAAGATTTAGACAGGTTCGAGCCGCGAGTAGCGTAATACCATATGTCCTGTGTGCTTGATTGTATTTTATATGAGTTGAGTTGTTTCGAGGGGGTCCCTGCTCCTCCTTATATACCGGGGGAGCAGAGTTACAAACCGATTACAAAGACTACTTGTATCCGACCTAAAGGGTTACATCGAGGTAATCTATCATGTATACTATTCGAATACGAGTAGTTTTACTACTTGACTACATCGTCCTATACCTTATCTGGCTAGTCCAAAGCAGTCGGATCATAACTCTCCATATCGAGTAGTTTAATTCCTTTAGATGAGTGGCCCTAGGGATCCTGGCCCCACGAGCCCCCGAGCATCTTGCGCCTTTGCTTCAACTCTTGAATCTTTTTAACATTTTTGAGTAGTTAGAGCTAAGCCCAAGACACTCAAATCTCTTCTAATGAACAGTTTCTTTAAAGCGCCTCCTTTGAAACACCGAATAGGCGTAGCCCCCGAGCCACCAAGTACTCATTAAGTAATTGAAGGTAAAAAACTAATCTTGAATTTCATATGAGCAGTCTAATGGTGCACTTCGAGTAGACGCATCCAGCGAATTTTGAGTAGTTTTGTTAAAACTAGTCAAAAGCTTTGAATAAAGTAAGACCATCAGTCTTTCGAGTAGTTTTGTTCAAACTAGTCAAAAATCTTGAATAAAGGATAATGAACCTAAAAGAAATCGTATCTTTCAAATGCAACTTCTGAATCCACGAGTACTTTTAAGTAGTCCTTGGATCAAGCTCTGCTCCCTTTATTTACTCCAAGAGATGGATACCAATACATACTCGATAATTATTTTCACAAGAATCCGCGTGCTTTTTTGAGCATCCATGTAAGCATTGCTTATTCGAGCATCCATGTAAGCATAACAACATTCGAGTTGTTTTCAAATGTAAGAATTGATCAACTATAATTCCGTATCTACGAGTGGTTTTGTTAAAACCAGTCAAAGATCTTTTTCTACAGTTTCTGCCTTAAATCTTAGAGAGATATCAAATCCCAGATTATCCGTTAGCAGCCCCCGAGCTTTGAATCAAAAGAATATCTTTGATTTGAAGATCAGATTAATCACCAGGATTCTGTTGTAATGGAATCCGAAATTTACGCCGGGAAAAACTAACTTACGAAAAACCAAGTCTTTCCCTGTAACAGAATGCGATACGCCGTAGATACTGTTCAAAACAGTAACTCTAACCGAAGTTATAAATCTGAAGTGAGACCTTCATTTGTTTCATTAACCTTGAGCGCAGCGCTATAGCCTTTTGTCTCCTCATCATAGATTCCTTGTCATTTAGAACTTTCCGTGCTTTCTTCTCTTGTGAATGCGAGAGAAAAGTAAAGTCTTAACTCGATCTGCAACCATGAGCCAAAAGAAAGCAGATGCCAAAAACATAGAGAAAACCGCTGCTGCTAAGCCTGCGGAGAAGAAGGCACCAAGGAAGGGGAGAAAAAGGCACCAAGGAATAGGGTTTCCTTGGTAGATCCAAACACAAAGCCGGATTGCAAAACTCATCCTTCTCCCGCTGATGCTTGGAAGTATTGCACTGGGAAGGAAGGAGATCTCCATGACCTAGTGGAGCAAGGTTTGCTCTTATCCCAGGAAACTCTTGAGTGGAGGGCTTGCTTCAATGCACAATTTCCACTGAAAACACAAATGAAATTCCTTTGTTCGTGTCTTTTTGTGAGCGCGGAGTTGGCCTTCCAATCTCATCTTTTTTCCGCGAGCTCCTTGACTTTTACAAATTCCAACTCCATCATCTGAATCCTAATGGGATTCTGAATATTGCTGTATTTATGCACACTTGTGAAACATTCCTTTGCATCCACCCGAATCTCGCTTTATTCCGCACTTTGTATCATGTAAAGCCCCATCCAAATTTCCAAAGGATGAAAGTGGTTGGAGGAGCGGGAATTCAATTCCGCCAAAGGATGAAAGAACAGTGGTTCTCCATGCCCCTTAAGGAATCGTGTGGAGACTGGAAGTTCGAGTGGTTCATAATCGGTGAGTAGTCAAAAAACGAGTACTCTTTATATAGTACTTACGATCAATGCACTTTGTTATACACTAATCTTGTTCCTGTGTAATTGTAATACAGCAGGGAATCATGGAAAAAGTTGTCCTGTCAAAGATGGATGGTATCCCAGGGATCTATCCAATTGGAACACCAAGTCAACCACTGAAGAGGCCAAGGATGTGCCCGCTTTGCTAAAGCGAGTTCAATCTTTGAAGAATAAAGGCTTGACTGGAGTGGGAATAGCATTCAGTTTTCTCAAGAGAAGAATCCAACCACTCCAAGAGCGTATCAATCTTGGATACAAGTATGAGGGAAATACAGATCCTTCCCGCATGGTGTTAGAAGAGCTCTCAGATGAGACCTTGCTAATGCGCTTGTCGCGCATGTTTAGCAATGTGAACAACAAGAAGCCATACATCACCAAGGAATTCTGTAAAGGCCAATCTCCAAGTTCTGTAAGTACTCGCAGCCTTTAAATTTCAGTTATTCTGAACATGCGTCTCAATGCTGATTCTTCTCGTGTAGTCAGCCACTTATTCTGACGGGCCAGTTGGTGGCATGTCTCCGCAAGATTGGGAGAAGTTCGGAAAGAGTTCTTCAGACAAGTCAGAGCCATCCAATGAGAAAATTGAGGCGATTGATGACAGTGTAGAAGAACTTGAAGTAATATCCGAAGAGAAGGCAAGTGACTCGGATGACAAGCAAGTTAATCTTCAAGGTAAGAGAAGTCTTCATAATAAAATTCGAGTACTTTATCCGTTCCGCCATTTAATTTGGATGTACTATTTCCGAAAAACCGAGGATATAGAAATAGTGTCAAAAGTTCCCGCAGGGGTAAAACGGAAGAGAACAACTCGGTCTCGATCAGATACCCCTTCAGGAGCATATGTGCCTGGAGTAGAAGAAGGTCAGCGTATCAAGCTTTCCAAATTTATCACCGCTGTTCAAAGCTCCTCAACCACAAGTGCCATGGCGAGTGGTACCACAGGGAGCATAACCAGCTCCAAAGTGGGCGTGCTGAAGTTGAAGAAGTTCAACTTTAAGTCAAAAACCTCCGCGCTGACAAAGTAAGTTTGTTAAATCGAATATCCTTTCAATTGAGCCATCATTCAGTTGTTGAATCTTGCATTCTTTGTGAAGGGTTCCATCTGGCGCACTTGCGAGCGCGCTGCAAGCGCAGCAAGAACAATTGAAAAAAGCTGAATAAACAAAGCATGAAGAAGAAGAAGTCATCCCTGGTGCTGTCGATGAGAGTGGCGGGGTTTCAAGATTGAACCAATCACCAGAGAAAAAGACATCTGATGCCAATCTAGCTTCAGAGGCAAACCCCATAGAAACCACAAACCAGGGAGATGCCGAAAGGCCGCCGCCAATTGTGGAGGTAAATCATATAGCCTTTGCTCTGTATATTTCCCGGAATTTTATATGAACAATGCCTGTAAAATCATGAAGGTTGGTTTGGAGGCTGAGGAAGTCGCCAACATTGTTATCAAACAAAGTACTCCACCGCCACAAGGGAGAGCTACTGACAATGAAGCAATGCAGCTGAAGCAACACTTTGAAGCCACTGGCAGCTGCTCTGGTAAGAGGAAACCTTAGTAGAAAATAGTTAATATAGTAGTTATTAACTAACATCAAATGCAGGCTTTGGTAGATAAATTGGAGAAGAACAAAGATGCAAGTCTGGAATCCCGAATAAAAGAACTCGAAGAAGATCTTGCGGCTGCCTATGAGGCGCGGGAAAAAGCTCGAGTTGATAATCAAGACTTGGTTTCTCGATTACACAAACAACTCGAGGGAATGGGAGATGAAAAATCTCGAATGGATACTCATAACCGGGCTTGAGTAGCAGCTCTTTTAGTCATATGAAGTGTAATCATAGACTTGTCTTGTCTCTGACGGATTGAAAAAAGAATTTGTTGAAGAACAGAGCAACATCACATGGTGGTATAACTTGGCGCAATCCAAAACCGAAGATTGTGCCCGCTTGGAGAAAGAACTCGAGGATCTGAATGGAAAATTTGCCAAGGAGCATCAGATCCGTGTTGACATGGAACAAGCTTGCGCCAGAGCCTTGGCGGGACAACAAGCCAAACAACAAGAAGTGGAGGATCTCCAGGCTGAGAAGAAGGCCATAGAAGAGGCGATGCTCCCCATCATTGACATGGTAACACCAGAGGGTGTAGCTACGACTAACCAGTCATTATTGGAGCGAATCAGTGCAATGCGTGGACAAATTATTGATTTTTGCAAGAATACCATGAAGGAGTGCATCAATCAGCTGTTAGCGATGGTGAAGGCACACAATCCAAATGCCAAACTTGAAGTCATAGAGCTTCAAGAAGGAATGGACATTGAAGGATTCGAAGATTTGGTGAAAGAAACAGAGCCAGTCGCAGATACTTTCATTGACTCATTAGAGTAGATCTGCGTTGTAACTTGAAGTACTCGTTTAAATACTCTGTTTTGGATCCGATATGAATACTTATTCATGTATATAATGTTTGATACTTGTTTAAAGTAATCATTTGGAAATACTACTGTGTAAGTAATATCCAATAGTTTGTGTGTATGCAAAGTACTGTGGGTTGTATAATTAATGAGTGACTACAGTTTAAGTAGTCTAGTGGTCGGGCAAGGTTCGCAACTAGAAGGAGTTAAATCAAGCCTTGTTAAGGTTTAGCAATTTTTCTAATGCAGGGCAAAAAGTTATGCGCATAAGCATAAATATACTGTACTTCTTAGTACATTAGAGCACCTTTAGGTGACTTTTATAGGGGAGGAAGAATGAGTGTACTTGGTATAACGCTAATTCTTGAAGCTTTCGCTGAGAGAGCCATAGAATCAAAAGAAAAGAGATTATCGCCTTCAACCATGTATAGGTGAGGGTAACTTCATCCAAGATTTTAGGTGTTTTGATACCTCCTTTTAAAATGGAATCCTGGTTTCTTTTGAGCGGGAGTAGAAAACTACTCGGATACCACACGACGACTAGCGTCGGTATGTACATGGTATAGTTTTATCTAATGAGATAAAGGATGCCAT
>OAMR01000005.1:405444-416620 GCA_900205405.1 Echinochloa crus-galli | reverse complement strand
CCTTTTCTAAATAAAATTTGTTTAGGTCTGTACAACGCTTTTGATACATTCATGTTAATTTGAATAAATACAAGGTAAATGTGTTTCTAAATTATAACCTTTTTAGTTCAACATGACACACAATTTCATGTTAATCGATTAGAACGTGTCACATGGCTTTAGTTTCGTCTATTCGAATACGAGTAGTTTTACTATTTGACTACATCGTCCTATACCTTATCTGGCTAGTCCAAAGCAGTCGGATCATAACTCTCCATATCGAGTAGTTTAATTCCTTTAGATGAGTGGCCCTAGGGATCCTGGCCCCACAGGTCTTCATGTTGATATTAAATCTAGTGTACTTTTACACCATCCAAGAGATCTGGATACTGCTTGTGAGTTGGCTGCTTTGCAGGAAGAAGTGCTGGATACCTCTAGATTGAAAGAGGTCAAGAAGTCTGGTTATTCTCCATATGCTGCTGGGGCTGTTTAGGGTCCTCATCCCTTACCAACTCCTCCCTTCAAGGACAAGCCTTTGAATTCAGGCTTTCAAGCTCCTGACACCAAGTCTTTAATCACTAACAAGACCACAATTGAGCAAGACAAGTTGAAGACTCTCATGGCTTACAGGAAGGCTCGGGGTCAATGTTACAAGAATGGTGAAAAGTGGTCTCGTAACCATACTTGTACCCAACAGGTTCAACTTCACGTGGTTCAGGAGATCTGGGAACTTGTCCAGTTGGAAGTTGATGCTTCTTCCTTACCTGACCAGAAAATTGCTGAATTGAATGTTACTCTTTCTAAGGAGGCAGTCTTGGGCCACCAGCCTCTGAAAACTCTCAAGCTTTGTGGTCACATTCAGCATAAGCCTATCCTGATTTTGATTGATTCAGGTAGTTCCCATACATTTATCAGCCAGAGAATTGATTCACAGTTGGTGGGAAGTTCACCAGTCCTTCAGCCTATTTCTGTGCAAGTAGCAAATGGTGCTCAGTTACTCTGTGATACAAAATTTTCTAATTGTCTCTAGTCCATCCAATAATGTAAATTTCAATCTACTTTAAAGGTTCTTCCCTTGCAATTCTATGACATGATAGTTGGTATGGATTGGTTGGAACAATTTTCACCAATGCAAGTTCACTGGGCTCAGAAATGGATGGTTATTCCTTATAAGAATTCTTCAGTAAGATTGCAAGGGGATCTGCCTGTGGATTATGAGCATACGAAGGTTGAACTCACTGTTATTAGAAAAGATGTTGTTCCAGAAGAGATACTTCCACCCATTCAGCTTCTTATTGATAAGTATGTCTCTGTCTTTGCTGAACCAAAGGGATTACCACCATCCAGACCTTGTGATCATAGCATACCACTAATTGCTGGTGCTCAACCATTTGTCATCAGACCTTACAGATACTCACCTCCTCTTAAGACAAAAATTGAAGTCCAAATAGCTAAAATGCTCCAAGAGGGTATCATTAGGCCAAGATCAAGCTCATTTTCCTTTTCAGTAGTCATGACTAAGAAGAAAGATGGTACTTGGCGCTTTTGTGTTGACTACAGATTTTTGAATGCTATCATTGTCAAGGGCAAATTTTCACTTCCCATTATTGATGAATGCTTAGATGATTTATCCAAGGCAAGCTGGTTCACTAAATTGGATCTCAGATCAGGATTTCATCAAATATTGTTCAAGGCTGGTGATCAGTACAAAACTGCCTTCTCTACTCATTCTGGCCAATATTAGTTTTTAGTCATGCCATTTGGTGTAACTGGTGGCCCAGGGACTTTCCAAGCAGCAATGAATGGCACTTTGGCACCTTTGCTCAGGAAGTGTGTGTTGGTGTTTTTGGATGATATCCTTATTTACAGCACCACATTGGATCTTCAACTTCAGCATATTGAGCAGGTGCTTGAGTCGTTGCTACACGATGGCTGGAAAGTTAAACCCAGTAAATGCACATTTTCCCAAAGGAGTATTGCTTACTTGGGGCATGTTATTAGTGAGGCTGGAGTATCTACTGATCCATCTAAAATAGCTGCAATTCAAGCTTGGGCATCACCTACTTCAGTCAAAGAGTTAAGATGTTTTTTTGGACTCTCTGGTTACTACAGGGAATTTGTGAAGCATTATGGTATCATTAGCAAAACACTGACTAATCTTTTATGTAAGCATGTTGTTTTTGTCTGGACTGCTGAAGCTGAAACTGCATTCCAAGTTCTTAAACAAGCCTTGATGACATCACCTATTTTGGCTTTACCTGATTTTTCCCAGCCATTCTGTGTGGAAACTGATGCTTGTGCAGTGGGTATTGGTGTTGTTCTGTCTCAAAATGGACATCCTCTGGCTTATGTCAGCAAGGCTTTGGGACCCAAGACACAAGGTCTGTCCACATATGAAAAAGAGTACATGGCCATTATTCTTGCTATTAATCAATGGAGATCATACTTACAATACTTTGAAATCTTCATATATACTGATCAGAAGAGCTTAGCACAGTTGAACACTCAGAGACTTCATACTGTTTGGCAACAGAAAGTTTTTACTAAGCTCCTAGGGTTTCAGTACAAGATTCTGTACAAGAAAGGAGTTGAGAACAATGTTGTTGATGCTCTTTCAAGACATCCATTACCACCAGCCAGCTCTTGTCAGTTTCTACTATTGTTCCTCAATGGCTGACTAAATTAACAGATGCTTACTTACAGGATGATCAAGCCCAGGCTCGGTTGCAAAAGTTAGCCTTGTGTTCTGGTTCTGATGGTGCTTTCACATTATGTCAGGGTGTTATTAGATACAAAAATCGTATCTGACTAGGTTCCCTTTCAGCATTTCATATCTAGGTATTTAATGCTATTCATGCTAGTGCTATTGGAGGACACTCTGGCTTCCCAGTCACTTATTCCAGAATCAAGCAACTCTTCTATTGGCCTAATATGAAATCCATGATTCGAGACTGGGTTCAGAAATGTGATGTTTGTCAGCAGGCTAAACCAAACCGTGTGAAATATCCTAAACTGTTACAACCCTTACCAGTACCGGATCATGCTTGGCAGTTGATTACTATGGATTTTATCGAGGGTTACCTAAATCCAAGACATACAACTGCATTTTGGTTGTTGTGGACAAATTCTCTCGGTATGCTCATTATACCACTTACTGATCCATTTACTGCAATGACTGTTGCTCAAGCATTCATGCACAACATATACAAACTGCATGGCATGCCACTGTCTATTGTCTCGGATCGTGATTGTATCTATACAAGTGCATTGTGGCAAGAGCTTTTTAAGTTGTATGGTACTAAGTTGAAAATGAGTACAGCCTATCATCCTCAAACTGATGGCCAAACAGAGCGTGTTAACCAATGTCTTGAGACATATTTACGTTGTTTTGTTCATGCATGTCCTTCTCAGTGGCCACAATGGCTCTCTTTGTCAGAGTTTTGGTATAACACTTGTTTTCATACCTCTCTGAACACTACACCATTTGAAGCTCTAAATTGGTCACCCACCAAATCATTTTGGGATTGTTCCATTGGCTACAACACCTGCCACAGAATTGACAGAATGGTTGGAGCATCGCAATATGATGATCGAACTTCTCAAGCAACACTTGCTAAGAGCACAACAGTGTATGAAGTCTCAAGCTGATAAAAATAGAACTGAACGTCACTTTTCTGTGGGAGAGTCAGTTTATCTCAAATTGCAGCCATATGTGCAAACAACAAGCTTTCCTTCAAGTTCTTTGGGCCATATGTTATTCTAGAGAAAATTGGTTCCGTTGCTTATAAACTTTAGTTGCCGGCAAACAGTGCTGTCCACCCTGTTTTTCATGTATCACAACTAAAGAAAGCACCAGCCACTGGCCATCAGGTAACGATTGAATTTCCACCTGATGATTCTCATCTTCAGTTTCCTCTTCATATTGTTCAGCGTCGTCTGGTTACACGGGGCACGGAGGTTGTCACTCAAGTGCTGGTTTACTGGTCTGGTTCACCTACATCATCGATGACATGGGAAGATGAGCAAGCTCTTAAGTAGAAGTTTCCAAGAGCACCTGCTTGGGATCAAGCAGGCAGTCAACAAAGGGGGAGTGTTACCATCCCAGGTAACATTCCTGGCCCAAGAGGCCCAAGTCAGGACTCCGCTTTGGAGCTTGTGGGGTCAGGATCGCCAGGGCCACTCATCCAAGGGATTAAACTACTCGATATGGAGAGTTTTGATCCGACTACTTCGGACTAGCCGGTTAGGGTACAGGACGGCGTAGTTGATTAATGAAACTACTCGTATTCGAACAAGATACATAATAGATTACCTTATTGTAATAATCCTTGCTGTATATGAGTAGTTTGTATAACCGACTTGTAAATCTGCTCTCCAGATATATAAGGAGGAGCAGGGACCCCCTCAAAACAACTCAACCCACATGCAATACAATCAAGCACACGAGACGTAGGGTATTACGCTACTCGCGGCCCGAACCTGTCTAAATCTTTGTGTTGTTCGTGTACTATCATTCCTAGAACTCGGCGAGACCCACAAATCTATTCCCTAGGGTACCCCCTGGCAGACGTGCTTGACATAAATCATCGACACTTGGCACCCACCATGGGGCTACTCACCGAAAGCTCACCATCAGGGACGATGGAATCAATCGCCTTCAAGATCGCCGACATCGAGGAAGGAGCCACCTTCGTCTGCGGTGCGTGGACCTTCGTCGCCTTAAGTGATGGCAGGTTCACGAGCTACCTTGCGAACAACCCCGGCCCCTACTCGACGACGACGACCCCACCAGGATCTTTACGAGGCCTCGTCAAGAGACAAATCTCGACGACTACTCCAAATTCGATCTTGGTCCCAACGCCAAGTTCGATCCTAATTCCAAGTTCATCCGGAATTCCTCAAGTCGAGTCCGGGTACAACTCGACTCCAAATATGGAAAGAGCAGGGAACTCCGAGTTGGCCACGCCATCGGACAACCCCCCAGATCGACTCCCGCTCAAACTCTCCAACATGGTGGCTCCATATCAACAGATGCAGACCACGAAAGCAAGAGGAGGGACGAGTCAGGAGCTTCACTCGAAGGTAGGTCGTTTCAAAAACCTCGAGTTGGCATCAATGGTATCGAGGGACAACGACGATGATTTCACCGTCCTACTAAGTGACGCTCCTGATAACGTCGCACGCCTATGCCACCACGCCCACTTCAGCACCAATTTCGTGTTGGAAGAACCACTTGTTCGCCTCCCGTCCGGACTAGTCATAACCAGAACACCAGGGGGACTCTCCGTTCACCGGCCTGGAGCGATCCCAACTGACACCTGCCGGGACAACGAGTCAAGACTTGCCGCAGTCATCCTAGAAGATCCGCCCTACCAAGACGGCAAGACTGCATCGCTCACCACTTCAACAGAAAGCTCGAGCGACAACATCTCAGCCACCTAGATCATCCTCTCCCTCAGCGAGCAAGACCCTGGTCATCAAGTGTTCATGACTGGCAACGAAGACCAAGGCACCCAATATGATCGCGAGCTCATTACAGACATATCAGAAGAGGAACGCACCACCGACGGAGAAACAGAGGAGCAAAAGACTTTGCGCCAAGCAAGGAACGCCAAGCACAAGCAGAGGCGCATCAACGTCGCCATACGTGCCAACGCCATCCGAAACCTTACACAAGATTTCGACATGGTCGGGGACCAGCTAGTATCTCGGGACACACCACTCAACATCTCTGTCAAGGCAGAACTTGTCAGGGCCATGCCCGACACTCCAACCATCAGACAAGTACTCACGCTCCTCGACACGGCTCACAAGGCTACAAACCAAGCAAATCCTAGCCACCACACATCAGGTACCAGGCGCTCGGGTGCTGGGAGGCTTCCTCCACATGAAGCATCAACCGCTACTACGGGAGGACACAGACATGACCGGGGTCTTGATTGCGGCCACCAGCAGGGGAGAGGGCGCGGTCACAACCAAGATGGTGCAAGGCCATGAGATCGAGACCTTTGCAACACCATTAATGACAACCGCGACGCTCGCTTTGTAATCCAGTCGAGCCGACAGCTGCACGTGGAATCTGAGCTTCGTCGTCGCGCAGAATATGACCGCGACTACGGGCCTCCACCCCGTCAAAGCCACAAAAGCCGACCACGCGATCAAGATTTCCCTCGCGACCGTCATCAAGAGCGCGGCAACGATCATCACCATCACCATCCGAATCATGATGATCAACCACGCCAGAACCACAACCGTGGACAACAATACGACTCCGATCACAGCACCTCCAGCCACCGGAGCGATCATTCACCAAGCGACAAGTACGACGGCTTTCCAGCCTTCTCCAGACGCATAAAGGAAAACCAGTGGCCAAGCAAGTTCAAACCAACTGGAATTGAAAAGTTCACGGGCAAGCAAGACCCCGAACAATGGCTTAGAATCTACTCTACCGCTATTCAGATGGCTGGGGGATCCAACGACATAAAAGTTAGTTACTTCCCCATCATGTTAGATACCACGCCCCTAACATGGCTCGAGGGCCTCCGCCCCGGGTCCATTGACTCTTGGGATGACCTCACCAGGAAATTCACTGCCAACTTCCAGGGAACCTTGGCTCGGCCCGGAGCCCGCTAAGAAATGGCAGCTTGGAAGCTAGAAAAAGGGGAGACTCTACGCAAGTACATCCAGAGATTCTTCGATAAAAGAGCTACAATCGTGGATATCTCTGACCAGGAAGTAATCGACTGCTTTCACGACAGCCTCTACACTCGGGAATTACACCGCGAGTTTGGCCACCCCCGCCCTGAGGACATCAGTGAGCTTCGATGCATCGTCACTGAGTAGGCAGACCAAGACGACCACGAACGGGAACGTTTTGACAGGCATCGCGACAACAACAGCAACAACCACAACAAAGACAACGGTGACCGACGTAATGATCCCTCAAACAACCGGGATTTCAACCGCGACAATAGAACGTGCAAGCCAGACATTACAGTCGCAACAGTCCAGCACCCTAGTCGCAAGACTCGTTCAGTGGCAGATGTCATGAACGGTCCTTGCCCATATCATCCCAATGGCAAGCACACAATGGAAAAATGTTTCCACCTGAAGTAGGAGTTTGATAAGCAAACACCAGAAGCGCCTAAAACTGACAAGAAAAAGGAAGATAAAGACGATAAAGAACCCGGCAATGGCTTCCCAAATGTCGAGAACATCGTAGCCGTGTTATTCAGTGGAGAAGCATTGAACCAGTTGAAGCGCGCTAAGAAGCTAACCCTGCGAGAGATCATGGCAATAGAGCCCGCTACTCCAACATACTTGAAGTGGTCGGAAGTTCCCATCACGTTTTCTAGGACGGATCAATGGACCAACTTCGCAAATCCCGGGAGATATCCACTAGCCTTGGATCCAGTCGTGGTGCAAGCCAGATTGACCAAAGTACTCATCGACGGTGGAAGTGGGCTCAACGTCATCTTCGCAAACACGTTCAAGAAGATGGGTCTAGACATTACGAAATACCTCAAGCCTACAGAGTCCCCATTCTACGGCATTGTTCCAGGCAACGCAGCAATCCGTCTGGGCAAAGTCACACTCCCGGTCACCTTCGGGACGGAAGCAAACTTCAAGACCGAGTAGATCAAGTTTGAGGTGGCAGACTTCAAGACTTCATATCACGCGATCCTTGGGCGACCAGCCCTCGCCAAATTCATGGCGATTCTGCATTACGTATACTTGGTCCTCAAGATGCCTGCTCCTAAAGGAGTACTCTCCCTAAAGGGAGACCAAAAGATCTCGCACGATTGCGACGTTGAAGCAGTAGAATTCGCCGCCACCTCGCAAGTTCCTACTCAAATGCTAAAAGTACTCTCCTTGGCCAAGAAATCGAAGGAAGACGACTTAGAAGTACCCAGCAAGAAGTCAGCAAGTACCAGTTTCAAGCCCTCCGAAGAAGTACAGCTCAAAGCTGTAGATCTTGGGACGGGCGACACATCCAAAACTGCCCTTATAGGGGCAGATTTAGACTGTAAATAGGAAGATGCGCTCGTCTAGTTCCTCCGTGATAATAAAGATATATTTTCTTGGAAGCCATCTGATATGCCTGGTGTTCCTAGGGAACTTGTCAAGCACAAATTAAACGTTGATAAGAACGCAAATCCCAAAAAACAGCGCCTCCGACGATTCGCACAAGACAGACGTGACACAATCAAAGGCGAAATCGCCAAACTACTCACCGCAGGCTTCATCAAGGAAGTCTTCCATCCAGAGTGGTTAGCCAATCCAGTGTTAGTTCGGAAGAAGAAGAACAACGAATGGCGGATCTGTGTCGACTACACAGACCTCAACAAACACTGTCCAAAAGACCCCATGAGACTTCCACGCATTGATCAAGTCATGGATTCCACCGCGGGACTTCCACATATCAACGAGCCATACAAAAGTGTCTATCCAAACAAATCGGACACAATGTAGAGGCATATGTTGATGATGTGGTCGTCAAACAAGGCAGTCAGAACATCTCATCAATGATCTACAAGAGACCTTTGACAACCTTAGAACATTTTGTTGGAAACTAAACCCAACCAAATGTGTCTTTGGTGTCCCATCAGGGAAGCTTCTGGGGTTCATGGTCAGCAACAGGGGCATCGAAGCCAATCCAGCAAAGATCTCGGCAATCCTTACAATGGAAGCACCGAAGAGTATAAAAGATGTCTAGAAGTTGACAGGATGCATCGCGGCCTTAAACAGGTTCATCTCAAGACTTGGGGAAAAGGTTCTCCCTTTCTTCAAACTGCTTAAAAAGCAGGATAAGTTCTCTTGGACGAAAGAAGCACACACGACATTCGAACAACTCAAAACATATTTATCTACTCTGCCAGTACTAACAGCACCTATGGAGGGTGATCATCTTTACCTGTACATTGCAGCCACAACCCATGTGGTCAGCACTGTAATGGTAGTCGAAAGACAAGAGGACGACCATGTATTCCCAGTACAGAGGCCAATTTACTACATCAGCGAAGTACTCTCCGAGTCCAAGATTCGTTACTCACAAGTCCAAAAACTACTCTACGCTATCTTCATCACATCTTGGAAGTTACGACATTATTTCCAAGCTTTCAACATCACAATCGTAACTAAATTTCCACTAGGCGAAATCCTCAGTAATCTAGACGCAACAGGTCGCATCTGCAAGTGGAAGGCCGAAATTGGAGCGTACCACCTTGACTTCACATCTCAGACAGCCATCAAGTCCCAGGCCCTTGCTGATTTCACGATCGAATGGACAGAAACTCAAAATTCTACAACAACTACTCGTCCTGAGCATTGGATCATGTACTTTGATGGGTCACTCAAACTTGAAGGAGGAGGCGCAGGTGTACTTCTCATATCTCCTAAAGGTGATCAACTCAAGTACGTTGTACAAATTATGTTCTAGGTCACCAACAATGAAGCAGAATACGAGGCTATGTTGCACAGGCTCCGCATGGCAGCATCACTCGGTATCAAGCGACTTGTCGTCTATGGCGATTCGGCTGTCGCCATTAACCAGGTTAACAAAGATTGGGATGCTTCTAAAGATACGATGGATGCTTAAGTCAAAGAGGTTTGTAAATTGGAACCAAACTTCCATGTCCTAGAGTTTCACCACGTCGTTCGCGATTACAACGTCGCCGTAGATGCTCTGTCAAAACTAGGGTCACGTCGAACCGAAGTCCCAGCAGAAATATTTGTCCAAGAACTACTCCAGCCATCCATTAAGGAGCCGGCACGAGACGAAACCACCCAACTCCAGTCCCAGTCGGATACACAGATCATGGTAATCGACACCGACTGGATGAATCCCTTCATCGAGTACTTGAAAGATCATAAATTGCCACAGGAGCAGCAAGAGAAAATACGTATTCGACGACGAGCTGCTAACTACGTGGTGGTGGACAATGTACTCTATAGGCGTGGGGCTTCGGTTAACGTCTTGATGAAATGCATCACAACTGATCAAGGCAAAGCCCTACTACAAGAAATTCATAGCGGTGTATGTGGTAATCATGCCACTTCATGAACCTTGGTCGGTAAAGCTTACAGAGCGGGTTTCTACTGGCCTATAGCCAAAGCTGATGCAGAGGATATTGTCAAGAAGTGTCAAGGTTGTCAGTTCTTTGCTCGACAAGCTCATGTCCCAGCACACGACCTCAACACTATCCCCCTGTCATGGCCTTTCACCTGTTGGGGTCTCGACCTCATCGGTCCACTCACCAAAGCTCTAGGTGGATTCAAATGGCTTATCGTAGCCATCAATAAATTCACTAAGTGGATTGAAGCAGTACCCTTAGTGAACGCCAAAGCCGGTAATTTGATCAAATTCTTCGATGGTATCGTCCAGAGATTTGGAGTTCCTCACAACATCATCACAGACCTAGGCTCTGTATTCACCAGTGAAGAATTCTAAGACTATTACGATAGGTACTCGATTGAGATACATTATGCTTCAGTCTCTCATCCTCGTGCCAATGGGCAGGTTGAAAAGGCCAACGGCTTGTTACTGCAAGGGTTAAAACCCAGATTGTATGAGCCTTTAAAGAAATACGGCGGTAAATGGGCCAAAGAGTTGCCCGCGGTGCTTTGGGGGCTATGCACCCAGCCCAGCAGGGCTACCGGACACTCACCGTACTTCCTGATGTATGGCTCCGAAGCTGTTTTACCTGCTGATCTCCTATGGGAAGCTCCGCGTCTGGAGAACTATGATGAACAACTTGCTCATCAAGAAAGATCTCAGGATGTTGATGGCATCGAAGAAGCTCGAGTAGCAGCTCTTATCCACAACACACGTTATCTTCAAGGATTGCGTCGCTTTCATCAACGCTCTGTTCAACCTCGATCCTTTACTATAGGAGACTTGGTACTACGTCGAATCCAAAAGACCGAAGGGTTGCACAAGCTTATGTCTCGATGGGAAGATCCTTTTCCTGTAAACCAAGTCATTGGACCTGGTACGTACTGGCTGCAAACCCCGAAGGGAGAGGAATTGCCAAATGTATGGAACATAGAACATCTCCGCAAATTTTACCCGTAACACGGGACATTGTATTCGAGACGTTGTAAAACAACCCTTGTTCTCAAATTAATAAAGTAATGTTTCCCTATCATCTACAAAGCCATGACATCATTTATCTCATTAGATAAAACTATACCATGT
>OAMR01000005.1:373526-402592 GCA_900205405.1 Echinochloa crus-galli | reverse complement strand
TTGCCCGCGGTGCTTTGGGGGCTACGCACCCAGCCCAGCAGGGCTACCGGACACTCACCGTACTTCCTGATGTATGGCTCCGAAGCTGTTTTACCTGCTGATCTCCTATGGGAAGCTCCGCGTCTGGAGAACTATGATGAACAACTTGCTCATCAAGAAAGATCCCAGGATGTTGATGGCATCGAAGAAGCTCGAGTAGCAGCTCTTATCCAGAACACGTGTTATCTCCAAGGATTGCGCCACTTTCATTAGCGCTCTGTCCAACCTCGATCCTTTACCATAGGAGACTCGGTACTACGTTGAATCCAAAATCCTAACGGGTTGCACAAGCTTATGTCACGGTGGGAAGGTCCCTTTCTTATAAAACAAGTCATTAGACCCGGGACATATCAATTGCAAACTCCAGAAGGCAAAGAATTGCCAAATGTATGGAACGTAGAGAATCTCCGCAAATTCTACCCGTAACACGGGAAATTGTATCTTCTTCGATGTAAAAGAACTTTGATTAGAGAAAAGTTATATTTCTCCACCATCTACAAGTTGTGGCATTTTTTATCAAACCATATCTCATTAGAGAAAACTTTACCGTATGCATATCGACACTAGTCGTAGCATGGTACTCGGGTAGTCTTCTACCCTAGCTCAAAAGAAACCAAGACTCCCTTTTAAAAGGAGGTATAAAAACCTAAGAATCTTGGATGAGATACCCTCACCTATACACGGTCGAAGGCGATAGTCTCGTTTCTTTTGATTGTTTGGCTTTCTCAACGAAAGCTTTGAGGAATTAGTGTTGTACCAATTGCACTCATTTCCCTAAAGTATCACCTAAAGGTGCTAAAAGTACTAACAAGTACAAAATACTCATGCGTATACGCACAATTCTCTCTCCTTGCATTAGCAAAATTGATAGGCCTTAACAAGGCTTGATACAACTATTATTATTCTACATAGCCTAGTTGTGAACCTTACACGACCACTAGACTACTTAAACAGTAGCAATTTATCAGATAGACTACTACCCGTAGTACCTTGAGTTTGCATAAACTACTCGAAAGATACTACTTAACTAGTAGTATTTCATAACGACTACTTTAAACAAGTAGCAAAGGTTATATACAGGACAAGCATTCAATATGGCTTACAAAGCAGAGTGTTCAAACGAATACTTAAAATTACAACTCAGAACTACTCTAAGGAATTGATAGAAGTATTAGCTACTGGCTCCGTTTCCTTCACCAGAGCCTCGAACTCCTCGATGTTTCCTCCTTCTCATAACTCCACGACTTTGAGCTTGGCGTTCGGATTGTGTGCCTTCACCATTGCCAGCAGCGTATTGATGCACTTCTTCATGGTACTCTTGCAAAAGTCGGTGATCGGCTCAGGTACCGCGCTGATCCGCTCCAGGATTGACTAGTTCGCAGCGGAAGAACCTTCAGGCGTTACCATCTCAATGATGGGAAGGATTGTTTCTTCTATGGCTTTTTTCTCCGCCTGGAGATCCTCCACTTCTTGCTGTTTCACTTGTTGGCCAGCCAAAGCCTCGGTGCAGGACCGCTCCATATCGACACGGATTTGATGCTCCTTGGTAAATTTCTCGCTAAGCATTTCGAGTTCTTTCTCCAAGCGGGTACAATCTTCGGTCTTTGATTGCGCCAGGTTGTACCACGATGTACTGCTGCTCTGCTCTTCCACCAATTCCTTCTTCAACCCTAAGAAACAAGACAAGTCTATGATTATACTTCATGCGACTAATTTAATGGTCCAAGTGTACAACATTGGCTTAACTTACTGTTATTGTCTCTAATCAATGCTCGGTTACGAGTGTCTAACTGAGATTTCTCATCTCCTATTCCTTCGAGTTGTTCGTGTAAGTGAGAAATCAGGTTCTGAGCATCAACTCGGGCTTTCTCCCGCGCCTCATAAGCAGCTGCAAGGTCTTCTTCGAGTTCCTTTATCCGGGACTCTAGGCTTGCATCTTTGATCTTTTCCAACTTATCTGCCAGCACCTACACTTGACTTCAGTTAATGATTACTCTATTAACTGCTCGCTACTAAGTTTTTCTCTTACCAGAGCAGCTTCCGAGTGTTGTTTCAATAGCATTGCTTCATTATCAGGTACTTCTACTGATAGTTGACCCTGCATTTAGTACTATAATCATTAACAGATTCATATTGCATGTATACTACTCAAAAGGATAAGTTCTTTCCAAGTACTACTTACTGGTGCGGAAGCTTCTCCCTGTGGTTGCGGAGTAGTTTCTTCAATAATAATGTTGGCGACTTCTTCAGTCGCCATATCGGCCTTCAAGATTTGCACAAGTGTTACTCATATTGTTAACACCAAAAATTAGCACCAGGAAGAGGCTGACATGTGAGCTGGATTTGGTGGAAGGATGCCATTCGGCTAAGGGGCTTTCTCTGAAATATATATATATATATATATATATATATATCTTTTCAAGAAATATTTTTATAAAAAGAGTCAAATTTGTACTTTAATTATTGTACTAAACGACTACCGAACGATAGTCAGGGAGTACATCATCACTGCTAGCTGCATGCAAATCATGACCCGGCTGCTGTGCTGCTTTAGCCTCGGCGTCGTCGTCATGTGCCCTGGCCGGGGAAGCCAACAAAAGGCTAGGGTTCACGGACTGCTCCATCTCGCGCGCGCGTCCCTACAAAATAAAAATAAGCCAGCGTTCGTTCCAGGGCATGCAGCAGCAGCAGCAGCCATATCTCTCATGGATCAAATAATAATAATCATCGTCAGCTCGCTCGCTCTGAATTATTCCTGAACCTGACCCCGGCCCCTCAGCGCGCACCCCGCAGGCCCGCGATGGAAAGCACACCGTTCAATGCATACCATTTCTGTGCAACTTATCCTTGTACTACTACTACATACCGTCGTCATGCATATGCATGTGATCGATCTGAATGTGTGTCGTCTCGTCTCGTTTCATCTCTGCTAGCTAGCTACACTGTTCCTTTCTTTGTTTGGCTTTTAATCTAATAATATCCATCACGCACTACAGGACTAGCTAGCTGTACATATGAATGAGACGCCCGATCGTGAAACAGAAAATTAATACAGCCCAGGTTATATAACGATGAATTAATACATAAAGTTGATGATCGGCATATATGTGTGTGTACTTGGGTACGTAAAAATTAGACTCTCAGGATGGATGGTGGTTAACAACAAAGCTACGACAACGACGAGACGAGACGGTGCTGACAAGATTGATCAACACACGTATATGTAGTAGCTACCTAGCTAGCTGTACGTTGAACTCTGGCATCGAGCTCACCTGATAAGATAGGAAGGACGGAAGGAAACCATGATGGAGCATAGGGTACGAGAGTGATACTACACTGGTACCACACAGACAATATAATAATAATGTTGTGTACAGTATGTAGGGCGCCCGGGGTGCCTTACATTGCATGCACATCTCCACCTTTAACCTTTATATGCTGTCTAGTCTCTCTCGCATCTCATCTCAATTATATATAGTACTGATACTGGCACGCTTTCGGATTCGTACGCGCGGGCCACGTGTTGAAGCTAGCTAATTCGGCTTGCTGTGTGCTTGGCGCGAACTGCATATTTTGCGTCAACACATATACAATTCGAGGATAACAAATTCAAAGCAAGTGCAATATGACCTACCTCCACAATTGACGGCAGCCCGTTAGTGCCTCCTTGATTTGTGGTTTCCGCTGGGCCTGCTTCTGAAGCCAGATTGGTGTCAGTCGAGTTCTTTTCTGGCGATTGGTTCAACTCTGGAACTCCGGCACTTCATCAGCGGCAACAGGGGTTACGTCCTCTTCGACGTGCTCTGTTTCTTCCGCTCTCCTCAACTATTGCTCTTGGTGCGCTTGCAGTGTGTTGGCGGTCGTTACAGACCAATTTCCGACCTCCAACCGAGTATAAAACAAACACAATGTGGACACACACCATAGCTATAGGGCTTATCACTGACTATTTCCACAAGTTTTGGTGATTGTCTTCTGTGCAGGTACAAAATGGAGAAACACGTGCTATAAGGGTCAGAAATGACCATTTCGGCCGAACGGAGTGGACCACGACTTGTGGACCACGACCACGCCACTCTGGGCCGGCTCAACCCATATCCAGAAGACCGGTGGCCCATATCAACCCCGACGGAGCCCACGAGTCCACCGGAGGCCCTCCAGGCTAGCCCAAGACGCGAACCGACCTGCCAACCAACCTCAGGAGCTGGACTAGCATGTGTGCAAAGCAGAGGCGGTGCGGTACTGGGCCTGGCCTATTCGGCCGAAGGCAGGAACCGCCTCCAGGGTGCAATCCTGGCCTTTGGCTGTTGAGTCGGTGGATCCACCGGTTCGGGCGAACTGGGCAGTTCGGCCGAACCGGGGATTTCGCCCGAACGGCCCGGCACCGCCTCCCAGCTGCCTCGGCTGCTACTCTGCCTCCACCGTCCTTCCCGCCCGAATCCCCCAGATTCGGCCGAACTAGGGGGGAACCGACCTGAGCTTCCTTGCATGCTACTCTGCCTCCCACCGACCCTGGCCAGCTATAAATAGAGCTCTCCTTCGCCTGCATCAACACACAACACAAGAGTAGAGTGCAGGCGAAGCACTGTTAGTTCTCCACTTGTATCAGTAGAGATAGGGAGAGAGGAGAGGTGAGCGTCCCGGAGAGGAGCCGAAGTGTCGGCCCCTCTTCCCGCTGTACCTCTACGGATGCGACTTCACTTCGAGTAACATCCGGGTCTTGTCTGGTAACTCTTGTATCTCTCTCTGATTAATTGAGCATTCAGTTCTTACATTTATATACTTGTCTCGTTCTTCGTTCAATGCTTAGTTGATTGGTATAACTGTATACTGGTTGCTTATCTTGGGTGCTTATCTTGCTATAGGAGATAAGTAGTTATTGACTAGTGTAGGAGTGGTTTCTAGACTTGCCAGTAACCTTAGTTTCTGCCCGTCGCAACGGAGGTGGTAGCCGTAAGGTGGTGACAGCCCTTCCGGTCTTTGTAGCCCATCACGTTAGTTCCGGTCCGTAGGATTCCCCAGTTGGGAAATAGTGGCACCCCTTCTCATCCCTTTCTGTGTGTCCACCGGTTCCCTTGTCCCGAAGCAAGTATCTATCTGTATCCTCTGATCTGCTCAATCAATCGGTAGAATACCTTTATCAGACCCGTACCCTCTCTACCCTCTTACCTCTTCTCTTCTCTCCTTGTTGTCGTCATCCACCTCATCCATTTCATTCATCCACTCCATCTACCTAGGACAACTTAGTTTAGAATCAGTCCACTTCTCGTTCTCCGTGGAAATCGATACCTTGGAATACTCCCGGGTGAAAGCTACATCGGTAGGCCGTAAGGAGAGCCAACAAGCTTTCTGGCGCCGTTGCCGGGGAACGGTAGCTGTTCTGATTCCGAACCAAAGTTGTCCATCTATCCCACCACCATCCACCATCCATATGGATCCCACTCTTACTCGGCTCCAAAGGGCGATTATTTGGAGCCTCCACCATCATCACATCCCATATCCACACCCGGCTATGAGCTACGTCCCGGCTTCATAGCCATGGTTCGTGAGCAATCGTTCTCAGGAACGAAGGCCGAGAGTCCATACGCGCATTTGCGCGAGTTTGAGCAACTCTGCTCATGCCTGACCATTGCGGGCATGACACAAGAGACACTCAAATGGAAGCTATTCCCGTTTTCACTAGCGGGAGGAGCAAAGAAATGGTACTCTCTGGCTGTCAGTACTATGGACGGGAGCTGGGAAGTTCTCAAGGAAAAATTCTGCCTAAACTTCGTCCCAGTCTCCAAGGTAGCCAGTCTCCGAGCGAAAATCATTAACTTTAAGCTCTGGACCAGACCTAGGCTTGTCGAAACCTATCATTCTTCAACACTTCAGCCTTGGCCTCTGTCTCGTGGCCACCACTTTCTTGGACTCTGCTTCTGGAGGGTCGTTCTTTCATTTGGTTCCTAGTGAAGCGATGGTAGTCCTGGACCGTATCCTAGACAACACCCCCTACACTGGAATCTATGATGAACTCCCCGATGAAGTAGAGAAGCAGCCTGAACCTAAACCCAAAGAGCCAATACCAGTCCAATCCAAATCCATTAGCTCGTCCAGTCCATCAGAACCTGAAGCTCATTTCGAACCACAACCATATCCTAGCCCAGACTACTATGATTCACTCTACACCACTCCCTATGATTTTGACGATGATCTATGTGCAGGTACAACAACGAGAAATGTGTGCTATAGGGGTCGGAAATGACCGATTCGGCCGAACGACACGATTCGGCCGAACGACACGATTCGGCCGAACGACACGATTCGGCCGAACGACACGATTCGGCCGAACGACACGATTCGGCCGAACGACACGATTCGGCCGAACGACACGATTCGGCCGAACGACACGATTCGGCCGAACGACACGATTCGGCCGAACGACACGTATTAATGCTGCACCTCACGGGGCCGTCACATTGCGAAAGGGATTAGCCCAAATCTTTGCACTCATCGCATCCCGATCGATTCTTAAGCAACACCGTCTCGGGAACCTCAACGACGGTTAAACAATGCCATGAGAGAGGTCGTGAAAAAGGAAGTTCTCAAACTCCTTCACGCGGGGATCATCTACCCTGTCCCCAATAGTGAATGGGTTAGTCCCGTTCAAGTCGTTCCTAAGAAGGGAGGAATGACGGTAGTGCGCGATGACAAGAATGAGCTCATTACTTAGCGCACTGTTACCGGGTGGCGTATGTGCATTGATTATCGTAAACTCAACAAAGCCACCAATAAAGACCATTTCCCTCTTCCGTTCATAGATGAGATGCTTGAACGGCTAGCCAAACACTCCTTCTTCTGTTTCCTTGATGGTTACTCTGGATATCACCAAATCCCAATCCATCCTGAAGACCAGAGTAAAACCACGTTCACCTGCCCGTATGGGACGTATGCCTACCGGCGTATGTCCTTCAGGTTGTGTAACGCACCTGCCTCTTTTCAACGTTGCATGATGTCCATCTTCTCCGATATGATTGAAGAGATTATGGAAGTGTTCATGGACGATTTCTCAGTTTACGGAAAGACCTTTACCGAATGTCTGAGAAATCTGGACAAGGTCCTCCAGAGGTGTGAAGAGAAACACCTTGTTTTGAACTGGGAAAAGTGCCATTTTATGGTGCGAGAGGGGATTGTCCTAGGACATAGGGTGTCAGAACGTGGGATCGAGGTAGACAAAGCGAAGATAGAAGTGATCGAGCAACTTCCACCTCCCACAAACGTTAAGGGGATCCGTAGCTTCCTTGGCCATGCCGGATTCTATAGGCGTTTCATCAAAAACTTCTCCCAGATATCTCGGCCCTTGACCAATCTCTTAGCCAAAGATGCCCCCTTCGTTTTCGATGAGGAGTGCTATGCCGCATTTCACACCCTCAAAAAGGCACTCATCTCCGCTCCCATCATCCAGCCTCCCGACTGGAGCATCCCATTCGAAATCATGTGCGATGCGAGCGACTATGCTGTAGGAGCTGTGTTGGGCCAAACTAAGGACAAGAAGCATTATGCTATCTCGTATGCTAGCAAAACGCTCACTGGCCCCCAGCTCAACTACGCAACCACGGAGAAGGAGCTCTTAGCAGTCGTATTTGCTATAGACAAATTCCGGTCCTACCTAGTCGGGGCCAAGGTTATAGTCTATCCAGATCACGCTGCTCTGAAGTACCTTCTGACCAAAAAGGATGCAAAACCAAGACTCATCCGCTGGATTCTTCTACTCCAAGAGTTTGACATTGAGATAAAAGATAAGAAAGGAGTAGAGAACTCAGTGGCTGACCACTTGTCCCGGATGCAAGTCCCGTCCGATCTCCCGATCGATGACACCCTCCTTAAAGACACCCTCCTTAAGGTCACCACTGGTGATCCGTGGTATGCCAACATAGTAAACTACATGGTAACGGGTTATGTCCCCCCTGGAGAGAATAGGAAACGGCTAGCCTATGAGAGCCGACTTCACCTTTGGGACGACCC
This sequence comes from Echinochloa crus-galli, assembly GCA_900205405.1. Classification (NCBI taxonomy): domain Eukaryota; kingdom Viridiplantae; phylum Streptophyta; class Magnoliopsida; order Poales; family Poaceae; genus Echinochloa; species Echinochloa crus-galli. Next base: position 394,549 of record OAMR01000005.1, on the reverse strand, counting down.
GTACCTCTTTAGGATTTGTAGCGACGGACTCCTCAGAAGGTGCGTACCCGCACATGAGGCTTATAAAATCCTGGAGAGATGCCACGCAGCCCCATACGGAGGGCACTACGGTGCATTCCGGACCAATGCTAAAGTCTGGCAGTGTGGTTTTTACTGGCCCAGCATGTATGAAGATGCGAGAGCATTTGTCATGCGGTGCCCCCGCTGCCAGAAACATGGGAATATCAATACTAGAGACGCAATGCCACTCACTAGCAATCTTCAAGTAGAAATCTTCGATGTCTGGGGGGTAGACTTCATGGGTCCCTTCCCAAACTCCGAGGGTTGTCAATTCATCCTAGTAGCAGTGGACTACGTCTCTAAGTGGGTAGAAGCCTTGCCTTGCTTAGCTGCTGACTCTAAGAACGCGAGACGAATGTTTCATGAGGTTATATTCCCCCGTTTTGGCGTTCCTAGAATAGTCATTAGTGATGGCGGCTCCCACTTCATAGATTCAGCCTTCCGTAAGTATCTCTCAAGTTTGGGGGTGCAGCATAACGTAGCCACACCCTATCACCCCCAAACTAGCGGTCAAGCAGAAACTTCCAATAAGCAAATCAAAAACATTCTGCAAAAGACCGTAAATGAGATGGGCAAGCAATGGAAGGATAAACTTCCAAATGCACTCTGGGCTTACCGCACGGCCTATAAGACGCCCATAGGTATGACCCCATATCAACTAGTCTATGGCAAAACCTGTCATCTACCTGTAGAAATGGAGTTTAGAGCTCACTGGGCCATTAGGAAGTGGGGTATGGACCTTCCAGCTGCCGGCCTCAAACGGAAGATCCAGCTGGCCGAGCTAGATGAGATGAGGGAGAGAGCATACCACAGCTCCCGGCTATACAAAGAACGGACCAAGAGATGGAATGATAAGAGAATCAAGGTCAAAACGTTCAAGCCGGGAGACAAGGTTCTCGTCTTCAACTCCCGTGTCAAACTTTTCGGTCACGGGAAATTGAGGAGCAAGTGGGACGGCCCATTCACAGAAATCAATGCTGCATCTCATGGGGCTGTCACTTTGCAAAGCGAGGACGGAAACACCTTCAAGGTTAACGGACAGCTGTTGAAGATTTTCCTAGAACCAGAACCTCCGACACTCGATGAATTAGACGTCGTCGAGTTCATAGAAGTCTGAACCCCGTCCGTGGAACCCCGGCCCGAATCCGTCATTTTCAAATCCTTCTGGGCCAAAACCTCCTGAACCTTGAAAACCTCCTCGACCCGAATCTCCCATGACCAAAACATTGAACCACGACACGGGCCACGCACCTGGGGGCCCAGGGACCCGTTCGGGCGAACGGGCCCAGTTCGGCCGAACCAGATGGTTCGGGCGAATTGGCCTCCCAGGCCCCAGGGACGGATATGCTCGCCCAGATACATCTACAGTTAAAAATATCCCGAGAGTCGCGAGGGAATCGCCAGGCTCCTTTTCCTCCAAGGGCGCATCATCGGCTCAGGGCTCTAGCAGCAGTAGCCGGAACGGCAACTCCTCCCGGCAGGAGCATGCCTTCCGCATCTCCGACGTCGACGCAGCGGGAGACGTGCACCGGGGGAGGACGCCGGGACGTAGCCCAGTGAGGCGCGGCAGCTCCCCTCACCGCTCAGCACTCAACGAGCTCCTCGCCCCACTAAAAGGGATCAAGAAAGCGCCTCGTTCGCCATCACCAAGGCCGAATGAAGGGCAGCTACGCCCAAGGTCAATATCCTCCTCGAGGGTGTCGGACTTGGTGTTGTTGCTGCCCAAGGAGAAGGCCGGAGAGGAGCCGGACTACACGCCGGAAAGCCCACCGCGTTTCGTCGTCAAGGGAGAACGCATCCCGGGAGGAGGGTACGGAAAAGTCTTCATCCCGCCGCTCAACGGGAACGAGCTGGGGCTGGCAAACTCATCCCAGTCCTCTCCGCCACGGTGCCACCCCAGAGTCTGGCGCCACAGGCAGCCCCCATCCATCAAAGGGCTGCCCGGGGACATGGCGTTCTCCGATGAGGAGGACAATGAAGAAGAGGAAGAGAAGCCGCCCACCGTGGAGAGCCTGAAAGAGGAACTGGCACTGACAAAGCAGAGGATCAACCGCCTGGACGAGAAGGTGGCGGAGGGCGAGCTCGCACGTATGGAATGGGAGGACAAGATGGAACTCCTCCGCAAGGCCCTGTGCGCAAAGCTCAAGAGGCTTTTCAAGGCCACGGGACACGAAGATCTCTATGGATCGCCTTCAGAATAGTGTCCCGCGGTCGTTCCGTTTTTAGATAGAGCACCGTTAGTTTAGTTTGGTTTGCTAGTTGCTTGATTCATTTATTTGCTTAGATCAACGTTTAGGGTGCTCTTAAATTTCCCTTCCAAATATTTGTTTCCAATCTTAGTTCGTTGAATAAATAAAGTTTGAATTGTTTGCAAGAAAGAAGATAAAATTGTCGCTCTGGTCGGTGCATTTGAGCCGACCGGAGAATGCCCTGTCTAACAGAGAGTTGCACGAGTACAGGAACGACACAGGAACGCGTGGCACGACGGACCAAGTCCCGGGGGCCAGTTCGGCCGAACCAGGCAGTTCGGGCGAACTGGCCAGTTCGGGCGAACTGACTGGTTCGGCCGAACCAGCCCGGCTGCCCCCTCTTGCGCACCTGCACGTGGGTTTGCACCTTCTTCCCCCCTGTTTACTTTCCTGTGTTGTCTCGTTTCGAAAAATTGAAAATGCATGCCTCACATAAACGAAACGAACTCGGTCTCTCTTTTATATCATGATTGCTGCATGTTGTTTATTTCAAACTCAGTATCTAGTACTTGTGAAAAAATCATCATGATAGGACCCCCCCTAATATAAGTTGTTGATGTTTGTGATATGACTCGATAAAATGAACCACTTGTTCACACCAACATTCGGGAGAATTTAATTTGTGAAAAGATGAAAATCCTGCTCTATCCCTTCATCCTGTCCACAAATACCACATATGCTTGAGAGTTTACTCCTGAAACCTGTCATATTCTGTATGAAGTCTTGTTGAAAGTTGTGTTCTTGGAATGGATCACATTGTCTGAGGTCTGTTGCAAGCAAATCTATCATCAGAGTGTAGTCGAAGCCCTCATGCTTTGATGATACCCTGAAAAAAAAAGAGAGAAATAAAGGACTCATGAAAGTCCAAAGAAAAAAAAGGGGTCCCAAAAAGGGGAAAGAAAAGAAAAAAAAGGCTAAAAATTTAGTATGTTGTATTGTTCTGAACTCTCTATCATTAACTTGCAACATGGCCAAGGGCAGTGATGAGAAGCTCCAGGAGCCAATCTTTGGCTTGACCGAAATACTCGACATGACAAGGCCACCACCTGAGAGACAAAGAGAAATACAAAAGAGAATGAGTGAAAGGAGAGAGCTCCAGAGAGCTGAGTGTCAGGGATGAAGGGAGACGAGCCGTTTAATTGCGAAAACCAGAAAACCCCGAATGCAGGATGAGCAAGAGGACCTTGTTGTAAGAGTCGTTCCATTCATCAACCGCCCAAGATCTGGGAAGTAGCCACCACAAATTCACAGGAATGAGAAAGGTTTGAATATTCAATATGCAAGTATTCATGATTATAAAAGAACCCTTACTTTAGTCTTGCTCATGTTTTAAATTCTTTACTCGGGACGAGCAAAGATCTATGTTTGGGGGAGCTTGTTGGCGGTCGTTACAGACCGATTTCCGACCTGCAACCGAGTATAAAACAAACACAATGTGGACACACACCATAGCTATAGGGCTTATCACTGACTATTTCCACAAGTTTTGGTGATTGTCCTCTGTGCAGGTACAAAATGGAGAAACACGTGCTATAAGGGTCAGAAATGACCATTTCGGCCGAACGACTCCGTTCGGCCGATTGCCCCCCTAGCTGGGCAAGACTTGTGGACCACGACCACGCCACTCTGTGCCGGCTCAACCCATATCTAAAAGACCGGTGGCCCATATCCAACCCGACGGAGCCCACGAGTCCACCGGAGGCCCTCCAGGCCAGCCCAAGACGCGAACCGACCTGCCAACCGACCTCAGGAGCTGGACTAGCACGTGTGCAAAGCAGAGGCGGTGCGGTACTGGGACGGGCCCACTTCGGCCAAAGTGGCCTGTTCGGGGAAATAGTTGCACCCCTTCTCATCCCTTTCTGTGTGTCCACCGGTTCCCTTGTCCCGAAGCAAGTATCTATCTGTATCCTCTGATCTGCTCGATCAATCAGTAGAATACCTCTACCAGACTCGTACCCTCTCTACCGTCGTATCACTCCTCTTCTCTCTTTGTTGTTGTCATCCACCTCATCCATACCATTCACTCCATTCCATCTACCTAGGACAACTTAGTTTAGAATCAGTCCACTCCTAGTTCTGCAGGTGAAGCACTGTTAGTTCTCCACTTGTATCAGTAGAGATAGGGAGAGAGGAGAGGTGAGCGTCCCGGAGAGGTGAGCGTCTGTCGGCCCCTCTTCCCGCTGTACCTCTACGGATGCGGCTTCACTTCGAGTAACATCCGGGTCTTGTCTGGTAACTCTTGTATCTCTCTCTGATTAATTGAGCATTCAGTTCTTACTTTTATATGCTTGCTGGTTCTTCGTTCAATGCTTAGTTGATTGGTATAACTGTATACTGGTTGCTTAGCTTGGGTGCTTATCTTTCTATAGGAGATAAGTATTAGTTGACTAGTGTAGGCGTGGTGCCTATACTTGAGACTAACTTAGTTTATTCCCATCGCAACGGAGGTGGTAGCCATAAGGTGGTGACAGCCCTTCCGGTCTTTGTAGCCCATCACGTTAGTTCCGGTCCGTAGGATCCCCCAGTTGGGAAATAGTGGCACCCCTTCTCATCCCTTTCTGTGTGTCCACCGGTTCCCTTGTCCCGAAGCAAGTATCTATCTGTATCCTCTGATCTGCTCGATCAATCAGTAGAATACCTCTACCAGACTCGTACCCTCTCTACCCTCCTATCACTCCTCTTCTCTCTTTGTTGTTGTCATCCACCTCATCCATACCATTCACTCCATTCCATCTACCTAGGACAACTTAGTTTAGAATCAGTCCACTTCTCGTTCTCCGTGGAAATCGATACCTTGGAATACTCCCGGGTGAAAGCTACATCGGTATCCGTCCGCTTGCGGATTTATCTGTAGGCCGTAAGGAGTGCCAACACAGTGCGCCCACAAGTGCGGTGGATGGTGCTCTTCACAAAGGAAGCAATCTATGTATCCAAATGACAGCGCAAATGGAATAATATTTGATTCAATATACTTACTTCAGAGCACCCAACTTGAAGCTTGTTGTGCTCCCTGTGGTACCACTCGCCATAGCACTTGTGGTCGATGAGCTTTGCGGGGCGGTAATGAATTTGGAGAGTTTGAATCGCTAACCCTCCTCTGCTCCAGGCACGTACGCTCCTGATGGGGCTTCTGATTGAGATCGAGCAGTTCTTTTCCGCTTTACCCCCGCAGGAATAGCTGGTACTATTTCCGTACTCTCTGTTTTTCAGAAATAGTACAAGAAAATCAATTGGCAGAAGGGAAAAAGTACTCGGATTCAATTATGAAGAAATCTTTTACCTTGAGGATTCACTTGACTGTCATCTGGGGCAACTATGTTTTCCTCTGATTCTGCTACGAGTTCTTCTTTACTGTCAGCGACTGCTTTGATGTCTTCATTTGATGGCTCTAACTTTTCTGAAGAACTCTTTCCGAAATCTTCCCAATCTTGTGGGGAAAGGCCACCAATCGGCCCAATAGAATCAGTAGACAACTATATCAGAAGAGTCAACATCAAGATGCATGTTTATAACAACTCAAATTTAAATTACAAAGGCTGTGAGTACTTACAGAACTAGGAGATTGACCTTTGCAGAACTCCTTGGCGATGAATGGCTTCTTGTTGTTCACACCAGAGAACATGCGCGATAGGTGCATCAGAACTGTCTCATCCGACAACTCTTCAGGCACCATCCGAGAGGGATCTGCATTCCCCTCGTACTTGTACTCGAGGTTGATGCGCTCTTGGAGTGGTTGGATTCTTCGCTTGAGGAAGCTGAATGCTATCCCTACTCCGGTCAAGCCTTTATTCTTCAAGGATTGTACTCGCTTTAACAAAGCAGGTACATCCTTAGCTTCTTCAGCAATTGGCTTCGTATTCCAGTTCGATAGATCCCTGGGATACCATCCATCCTTCACAGGGCAGCTTTTTCCATGATTCCCTGCTATATTACAATTACACAGGAGCAGGATTAGTGTATAACAAAGTACATTGATTATAAATATCAAAGAAGAAGTACTCGTTTTCGACTACTCACCGATTATGAACCACTCGGACTTCCAATCTCCACATGATTCCTTGAGCGGCATGGAAAACCATTGCTCCTTCATCCTCTGGCCGAATTGAATTCCCGCTCCACCGACCACCTCCATCCTTTGGAAATTTGGGTGTGGCTTTATATGGTAGAGGGTGCGGAATAGAGCAAGATTGGGTTTGATGCCAAGGAATGTTTCGCAAGCATGAACAAAAACCGTGATGTTCAAAATCCCATTGGGATTCAGATGATGCAGTTGGAGCTTATAAAATCAAGGAGCTCGCGAAAAAAGGAGGAAATTGGAAGACCAATTCCACGCTCATAGAAAGACACGAACAAAGGAATCTCATTTGTGTTTTCAGTAGGAAATTGCAAATCAAAGCAAGCTTTCCACTCAAGAGTTTCTTGGGATAAAAGCAAACCTTGTGCCACCAGGTTATGGAGATCTCCCTCTTTCGCGGTACAATATTTCCAAGCATCGGCTGGAGAATGATGGGTCTTGGAATTTGGCTTTGTGTTTGGATCCACCAAGGAAACCCTTTTCCTTGGTGTTTTCTTCTCCGCAGGCTTGGCAGAGGTGGGCTTCTCAGTGTTTTTTGTGACAGCTTTCTTTTGGCCCATGGTTGCAGAGCGGGTTAAGACTTTGCTTTTTTTCTCGCATTCACAAGAGATGGGAACAGAGGGAACCCTAAATGCTCAGGAAGCTACGATTTGAAGAAGAAAGGCGATGGTGCTGCACTCAAAGCTATGAAACGAATGAAGGTCGCACTCCAGATTTATAACCTCCGGTTAGGGTTACTGTTTGGAACAGTATCCCCGCCGTATCGCATTCTGTTACAAGGAATGGTTTGTTCACGAGAACATTCCTAAGTTAGTTTTTGCCGGCGAAAATCTCGAATTCAATGACAACGGATTCCTGGAGATTATTTAGATCTTTAAATCAAAGATATTTTTGATTTAAAGCTTGGGGGCTGTTAGCGGATAATCCGGGATTTGATTTCCTCCGAGATTTGAGGAGACAAGCTGTGAAAAAAGATCTTCGACTGGTTTTAACAAAACAACTCGCAGACACAAAACTATAGCTGATCAATTTATACATTTGGAAACAACTCGAAGATTGTTATGCTTATGCGATTGCTTAAAAAGTATACGCACTCTGGGGGCTACAATCATTGAGTATATATTAGTGTTCACTGCTCAGAATAAATAAAGAGAGCAGTGTTCGACCCAACGAAGGATACACTTTCTTTTGTATTTGAAGTACTCGTAAGCCCGGGGCTGTATTTGAAGGATACACTTTCTTTTGTGCCTATTATGTTTAATTCAAGACCTTTGACTAGTTTTAACAAAACTACTCGAAGCTCGGGGGCTATACCCAATGGGTGCACCTACTCGGTGCACACCATTAAACTACTCAAGTAAAGTTCAAGATTGGTTTTTCGAACCTCCGAATGCTTAAAGAGTACTCGGAGGCTCGGGGGCTATACCCATTGGGTGCATCTAAAAGATGCACTCCAATGAAACTACTCGTTAGAGAAGATTTGAACATCTTGGGCTTAGCTCCAACTACTCGAAGATGTTAAAATAGATTCAAGATTTGAAGCAAAGGCGCAAGATGCTCGGGGGCTTGTGGGGCCAGGTTCGCCAGGGCCACTCATCCAAGGGATTAAACTACTCGATATGGAGAGTTTTGATCCGACTACTTCGGACTAGCCGGTTAGGGTACAAGACGGTGTAGTTGTTTAATGAAACTACTCGTATTTGAACAGGATACATAATAGATTACCTTATTGTAATAATCCTTGTTGTATACGAGTAGTTTGTATAACCAACTTGTAAATCTGCTCCCCGGATATATAAGGAGGAGCAAGGAACCTATCAAAACAACTCAACCCACGTGCAATACAATCAAGCGCACAGGACGTAGGGTATTACGCTACTCGCGGTCCGAACCTGTCTAAATCTTTGTGTTGTTTGTGTACTATCGTTCCTAGAACTCGGCGAGACCCACAAATCTAGTCCCTGGGTACCCCAGGCAGACGTGCTCGACAGAAATCGTCGACAGAGCTCGACATCAACGACGGAGGCAAGAGGAAGACGCAGCCCAATCCTAAGACATCTGGTCCAGAATGGACCCAGTAGTTATCATGAGTGCGTGAGGCGTGAGTATAAGTAGCGAGCCCAGATCATGAACTGAGATGTAACAAACTATTTCCCTAACACAATTCCTCCATCGTTCATCCTACCAATTCCCTTCTCTGGTCTAGCTTTTCCCCAAATCCCTCTCCTATCCGAACTCATACCCTAAGGCCTCCTTTGGAAGCACGGGCCAGGTCAGCCCCGAGCAGTTCATCCCCCGTCGGGATTTTTCTGGACCTTCCACATCCCTGCCCAACCCCAGGGTAGAAAGCCCCTCCCCCGTAGTCCTGTTTGGGAGACAGAGTGGGTGGATAATCAGCTAGCTTTGCGCTACTACTAATAATAACGTACTACTACATGCTTCGTAATCAGCTAGTTCCTTTCACACGAGGACTCCTACTTGCCATAGCACGCTTCAGATAACAGAATCTCCACATACAAAAAGAACTGAAAGGCAGTACCAGACAACCAACAGGTAGAAAATGCTACACACGTTATATACAAATATACAACAGAATCTCAACAACAAAAGTCTGACACCAGAAATTCCAATCACGATATCAGAATCTCGACGGATAGACAAATGGTTAGAACAATGTAGAAGTTTAAATCTCGACGAACATTATATCGAGAAAACATCATAACCAAACTTAAGGCACTAGTCCAATTGAAATAGAAGCTTTATTCACAAGGGGCTTTTTGGTCTTCAGTTGTAGTAGACAAAAAAGGACATGACTTCTTGACACCAAAAGAGAACTAGCTAGGTTTCTTGACATCAGTGGCATTACATACTAGACTTGAAAGAACACATGAAATATTATTTCCACTAAGACTCTACAAATCAAAGTTAGAAAAAATATAACTGAAGTACATACAGTGAAATATATGTTGTATACCCTACCAACTGATTGCAAATAGACAGTGATGAGGAGAAAAAAATATACCTGAGAAATCTTCCTTTTCAACCAAATGACAGATTGTAAACTACACAACCACTAGCTACCTTCCATTGAAATACTACACAAGCCATCCATCTATTGATCTATATCGGTAGTATACATCATCATAGCTTGTTGGAGACTAAATGTTTGTGTTCATTCAAAATACACCATCATCCTCCTAACATGAACCGATAAGCATTATAGCAAGCAGAAGTTGTAATCAGTACAGAAGTGGACTAGCTATTATGTCCATACCTTAGCCCGGAGGTGGCAGTAAGTTGATCTATACCTCAAAGCGTAATCAATCACTTGTCGTAAACCACAAGGACTTCTCACAAGGCTAGCAAGCTCACAAATAACATGTAAATATCGCTTCTGTGACTAGCATTACAAAGGTGGTACTAGGTTTGTTCTGACGAGACAACAAATTGTAGAAAAGCACAAGCATACCTGACGATATCTACTACAAGATTACGCTAGGAGAACTGATAATGCTAACTGAAGCTACAGGTCTCAATCAAAGGGTCAAATTCAACACATAATTTACGATATTTACACCTGAAGCTCACATCTATGATTGTACATTTTCCTAATCAAGCAGCAAAAATTAACAGTATTTCAGATCAACAATCAAAGGATCAAATTCAACACATAATTTTAAGCTCATGATACAGTAACTTTTCATGACACGTATGTGTGGTATGTTACTAGAAAAATAATACTAGCAGCTAGTTTTCATGGAAAGTGAGGTGTCAAAGATGAGGTAAATTAATCTTTTTGTAGCAAAGTATGGTCCCTGAGAAACAATATTTGTGTTCCCTGAGAAGCATACTGTTTTGAGCTTGGTTAATTCGAGAGAGGTATCATTAGTAACATCTTATGCCTAGCAGCTATAATCAACTTAAATAAATCAAAACACTAGTACCATCTACTATGAAAAATTGGGTAAAGAAAACTCATCAAGACAAATGGTCATAAAATGGATTAGAATTCAGAAACAACACAATACATATATGTGTATATGTATTGTCAACAGCCTAGATAGCAAGTCAAATGAAGTGTAGTAAGTAGAGTATTCAACTCTGTACTGTAATTCAAGCACAAAAAGATCCAATAATCAAATATACACAGCTGCATACTAGTTCAATCCCACACAGAAAAAGATACAGGCACATGAAATATGGGCATATACAGGTCTTTGTTTATTCAGTATGGGTGTATGGCAAAAGATCCAGGGCTACAAGTCTTTGTTCATTCACATATGCGAATTTGCAGATATTACAAGTATTTGTTTATTCTCATATGCGAATTTTCAGATATTGTCGTATTCTCTTTTCACAAATTTGAAATACAGACCCGTATTCTACATGCAGTAGATGATGCCTAGATGAGTATTCTACAAACCAGAGCAGGACGAGAATTGATCAAGGATTTGTTCAGTCCAACAAATGAAATCAAAGATCTGGCCTAACTGTTACTTTGTACCAAGAATTGACTATGGATTTCAGAATCAGTGAGGAGTACAAATCTTGGAGAGGAGGAAGCAGAGAGAACTTACATCGCAGTGAGATCGAGGAGGAAGACGAGGTGGAGGCCACGGCCGAGGTAGAGGTGTCCCAAGTCGAGATGTCCATGGCGGCGTTGAGGTCCACAGGGAGGCGAAGCGGCGGCGACCGGATGGGGAGGTGGAGCAGCACGCCTGGATGGGAAGGTGGAGGGGGCGAGGGGCGCTAGGCGACGTTGGATGGAGGCAGGACGGCGGCGCTGGGCAGAAGCAGAGTGGACGGGGAGACGGAGGCATGTGTTGTGTGTGTGCGGAGCGGACGAAGTGCCGGGGATGTGGAAGGGGAGGCGGTGCCCGGACTCCCGAGGTGGGGTGGGCTGGCCCCGTGGAAATCGTGAGGGACTGGGTCAAGCTCCCCCTTGGAGGAAAAAAAATTGCATGCGCACCGCGCGCTGGGTGCGCGCCCCCTCGTGGCACAACGCGATTGGAAGGACGCGCTTTCCTTCTCGCGTTCGCCTGCGTCTCGCGTTCACATGCCGCTGCTTGGCTCGGCTCGCCTGCTCCTGCACGCACGCCTTCGGCTCGCGCAGGCCACCAGCACATCCTCGGCTCGCGCGATTCATCTCCCTCGATCGGTTCCCACCCGCCCTCACGAATGGAAAGGACATCCTCGGCTTGCATGATTCATCTCCCCCGATCGGCTTCCGTGTGCCCTCGCGTGTTTCATCTTCCTGGGGCGGCGCGGCGACACCATGGCAGAAGGGCGGCGCGGCGACGTGATGCCGGAAGGGCGGCGCGGTGAAGCACTACCCTGCGACGAAGATGTCAACAGGTAACCGCTGTGGATGCTCCCTCTTATCGATGTGATCGCGTCCTGATGTAGATTAAACTCAACGGTTGTGATCCCACGTACGAACTTCAAACAATTAAACTTAATGGCTGTGATCATTTTCTGATGTAGATTACATGCTCCTTCTATGAATGATGATGTTGCTTTCAATCATGAAGAAGATCAGGAACAACAAGTAACACATAATGGATCTGTGGAGATCGAAGTACCTGATGAGGTAAACATAAATAAAAAATAGCAAACTTCACAGACTATATCTAATATTTTTTTGTTATGGTACAACTTCAATTGACAGTTATTTATACAGGATGTGGTTGATAAATATGTTGAGATGGCACCTAAAGTTGGAATGTCTTTTGAATGTGAGGAAAAGGCTTATGAGATGTACAATACCTATGCTGGACTTGTTGGCTTCAGTGTTAGAAAGAGCAGGACGAAGCGCCACAAATCAGATGATAGTTTATGTCAGAAATATTTTGTTTGCAATGGCGAAGGACATCGGAAAAATGAGGCATCACAAAAAGATATTACAAGGACCGGTTGTGATGCTCGTGTCCAGTTTAGTATCAGCAAGGAGAATGTATGGATTGTGCAAAAGGTCGTAGTAGAGCACCACCATTGGCTTGCCGGTCCAAATAAGACACATAAGTTGAGGTCCCAACGAGAGATTATAGAGGCGGATAGAAAATTAATTGGGCAGGCATGGCGGTCTGGAATGAAGCCATCCCAAGTTTTCAATTTCATGAAGGAGCATTATGGAGGGGAAGACAAAGTACCGTGTACTAGGATGGATTGCTATAATGAGATTGGTCGCAAGTGCAGACAGTACTTAGAAGCCAATGATGCACAAACATTATCTGAATATCTGAGAAATAAACAAGTCCAGGACCCTACATTTTTTATGCAGTTGAGGTGGACAAGGAAACTGGTCATATAGCAAATTTCTTTTGGGCAGATGGTCAGTCTATCATGGATTACAAATGCTTTGGTGATGTTGTGTCCTTTGACACCACATTTCAAACAAATAAGTTTGAAATGCCTTTTGCTCTGATTCTTAGCACCAACCATCACAAGCAAACAATAATTTTTGGGTGTGCACTCATGTTCAACGAGACTATTCCATCATTTGTTTGGCTATTTGAGTCCTTTCTTCAAGCAATGTCTGGAAAGCACCCAAGCACAATTTTCACGGATCAAGACGCGGCAATGGCAGTAGCAATTGCTCATGTATTCCCAAACACAGCCCACCGTCTATGTTTGTGGCATATTGGCCAAAATGCTATCAAACATCTTGGTCCTATAATTAAAGCGGCAGAGGACGAGGCAGGGGACAAGTCAGGTAACAAGTTCTGGGCAGATTTCAAAAGTTGTATCTACAAAGACAGAGTAGAGATTTACTTCACAGAGAAATGGCATGAATTGTTGGCTAAATACAACCTTGAGGATAACACATGGATGTCAAACCTGTATGCTTTGAGGGCAAAGTGGGCTGCGGTACACCGTTACTCATTTACAGCAGACATGCACTCGACCTAAAAGAGCGAAGGTATGAACAATGTCTTCAAGAAAATATTTCATAGAAAACTCGGTCTTTCAAAACTCCTTGTAGAATGTAAAAATGTTGTAGTCACTCTTAGGTCAAATGAGAAGGATGCTGATTTTCAGTCACGTCGGAAGATCCCAATTTGCTACATTCCAAATCTGCCAATGTTGAAAACTGCAGCAGAAACATATACAAGGAGAATGTATTCAGATTTTGAGGAAGAGTTTAAAAAACAATTTACGTTGTCTTGTGAATTGTTGGAAGCTAATGGGACAAATTCGACATTCTTTGTTTAGTATATACAATCTGAACGTGGAGTAACAGTGATATTAAACACTGAAGATTTGACTATTACATGCTCTTGCCGGATATTTGAATGCATAGGTATGTTAAGTATTATCTTTCAGGCTGTTTAAATTATATTTTGAAATATTATTTGTTTCGAGATTTGAATGCACAAGCAGCACTTATATCTCGACAGGCCACATCTCTTGCATTGAAGTGTTCGTCATCAAAAGAACTACTTGATAAAATCCAGAAAGCCATGCATGACTTGAACTTGGAAGCAGATACTTATCTAAGTGAGATGCATGAAAAATCCAATGAGATCCCCCCTACTCCAAATGAATGTGTTCGAGATCCGCTAAATGGTGTAATAGCATTCAGAATCCCTCCAGTCATAAAAGGTCCAAAGGAGACACGTTTAAAAAATGTTCTTGAGAAGAACACAGGGAAGAAGAAGAAAAAGAAGAAGGGTGCCCAGAAGAAAGGTAGCGACCTGTCCGATGCCTTCTCTTCTGGTGTAAACTTTATTCTACATATTTATTTATCATATATATTACATTACAGGTGACGATCTGGAACATGATGATATTGAAACAAGAGAGGAACACGCTGAGTGAAACCAAATAATTATAAGACAATATCTATTTTCATAATTTATTCCATTACAAACATGATTTATGAACACTTTCTTGTACTATACACAGGGTTTTAATGTTGGGATATCTTCAACCATAAATGCTCCTTTTGCCCAAGGTGGATATACTAACGTCACAATGCCCCAGTTCAATTTATTTGCAAATCCTTCTGCAATGGCTCCTCCATACATACCAGGAGGGTATACAAGTCTCTTAATGGGAGTTGATCAAGCTGCTACAACGCAAGATGTTGTTAGGAAGTTTCATTTTGATGAATCTACGTAGACATGTTCTCATGAAGAACCATATTGTTGGCTAAACATGAATTTATTTTGCTGTCATGGGAGTAAACATTTTGGATATTTATTTTGTCAACATTAATTTATTTTGGCTGTCATTTATGTGATTTCGGAAAAGAAATTGTGTAAAATATGGGATATGAGCAGCAGCAGGCAAGGAACGCGAGAAGCGCGCGAGCCGAGGATGTGCGGGCGGCCGGCGCGAGCCAAATGCGTGCGTGCGGGAGTAGGCGAGCCGAGCCGAGCAACGGTAGGCGAACGCGAGACGCAGGCGAACGCGAGAAGGAAAGCGTGTCCTTCCAATCGCGATGTGCCACGAGGGGGCGCGCACCCAGCGCGCGGTGCGCGCGGTGCGCATGCAATTTTTTTCCCGTCAGAGGGGCTCCTAAATACCAAGGATATTTGGCCTGTGGCCAATTTTCGTGTGGACTTCTGGCCCCGGGAAAACGCGACAATCGTATATAAGCTTCCGGAAACTTTTTTTTTGTTAGATGGCTTCCAATGTACAAGATTCGTGCTGTTGTGTTTGGACAATCAATATTGCATCTAAGGCGGAGAAGACACGCACATAGAAGCGGAAAGATGACACCAGCATACAGCAGTACATGGGAGATACGGTAGGCATAGGATTCGACTGGCAAGACGGAAGAATACTAACCAATTTCAAAGTTCAAACAATCTTTTCTATTAAATTATGCATCCGATTTAAAATCCGTTTTAACCATAGTATTTGTTGAAATTAATGCAACCAAATGAGATCCAATATGTTATTATAAATTTAAATTTTGTATTTCAATATTTTGATATAGTAATTCAACATTTTTATTATATTGTTTCAACAATACATATTATTTCAACATTTTCTAAAAATGTTGAATTAATTTTTTAAAATGTTGAACCCGTTTAAAAAAATATTGAATATGGTATTACGGGGATTTAATAGAAAAACAAAAATATAAGAAACAGAAAAAAAATATGCTCACCGATTGATTCTCTTTCTCTGTTGACAATAAAGCAGCAACAAACAACATGATTGTTCGTTATCCACTATATACAGTTGTCTGGCTAATGCATGCTTCTGTTAGGTTGTTAGATGGGTCGTAGCGGGCCGTGCGCTAGATAGCTTATTTAGTTCGCGGAAGTACATAGGGACCACGGGAAAACGAGGGGATCCCCGCGGGGTTTTGGGCTCCCAAATAGCCCTAACAGTTTTCACCGCCGCGGATTGGCGTGGCAAAATACGGCCCGAACCAAACAATTCTTGATATCCCGACAGCCCGCCCGATTCCCCTGCGCCCTGTAGGCCGGCCCACTCTAGCACTCATTGCCCAGACCACCCCAGCACTCGTCAAGAGGCTGCTGCAGTGCTGCCTGTGCCTGCTGGCTCGCAATGGGCTGGTTGTACAGCAGCTAGCAGAGGGGGCAACGGCCCATCTGTTGCGGCTTTTCTCACTTTTGCCCTGCACAGCACAGCACTCGTCAAATTCCTCACTCGCGCGGCTTTTCTGATGCCAACAGGGGGTGCCCTTGATGCAGTAAGTGTTCTATGTTTATGCGAAAACTGACATAAACCCTACGTGCTGATGAGAACCAACCAATGAAGAATGCCGTTTGCTTTTATCGTCTTCGCGGGAGTATATATGAAGCATCAATTTTCATCATATACCTGAGATTAAAAACATACAACCCTTGTTACGTCAGATGCTCACTTCACCTAGGCTGTGTTTAGTTATAAACTTCCACCCAAAATTTCACTATGCAAAATGTCCTATCACATCATATCAAATCTCTCTCCTCATGCATGAGCATTAAATGTAGATAAATAAAAAAATTAATTGCATAGTTTTGATGTACACGACGAGACGAATCTTTTGAGCCTAGTTAGATCATGGTGTGACAACAATTACCACAAACAAACGAAAAGTGTTACATTACGCTACAGTATCCGATGTGACCTTTCGACCAAAGATCTAAACACAGCCCTAATGTAACCTACCGTGAAGTGTGAATAATGCAGCCAGTCCTCTGCAAGTCTTCAAGTGAGATTCCACTCCGATCCGCGGACAGTCCGGTAGTGGCCACATGATTGTGAACGCCATAGCATACGTCCTAGACCATGCCTGCACCTGCACTTGAGCTTACAAAGCCAAGAGGAAAAATATCTATTGATGTAGGAGTGGTGGTTTGACTTTCAGATACAATATATAGTGCACGCTCCAGTCTCCATGGAGTACGCCTTCACTAGTACCACACATTTAAGTACTTAGTTTACGAAATTATTAGCCGTCTGAACTCTGAACCAATTAAATATCATCCATGTTCATCAATCGACGTGGACTCTCATTATCCGCCAAAAAAAATAGTATTTCGTCCGCACTGCTTCGAGTGATGCTCGGTGAGGAGAGAGAGGGTTCCAGACGCACGTATAGACATCGCTGCTTGCCGATCAAGGCTGTGTTGCCATCGCCCACCTTGCCCTGCCAGTATACGGCCCTGCCACAATCCATTAATTATATATATATATATTATGTAAACACCTGGCGAGGATCCGCAGTCTTGTATGAATTAGAAATACCAGCTGTCGGACAACTGCTCTACCCTTTTTGTCTCGACAGACAACATGCGGCCGATTGACAGTAGTTGCCATGTTATGCTGTTGCTTTATGGCTTTGATTTAGAAAATATTCACCCGTATAGAAAAGCTACAGATAAGGACATTTCCAATATACATTTCAATGTAAATATCTCCAATACATTTAAATGAAGCATTTTCCAATATACATTTCAAACATATAACATTTCCAATATACATTTCAATGTAAATATCTCCAATACATTTAAATGAAGCATTTTCCAATATACATTTCAAACATATAACATTTCCAATATACATTTCAATGTAAATATCTCCAATACATTTAAATGAAGCATTTTCCAATATACATTTCAAACATATAACATTTCCAATATACATTTCAATGTAAATATCTCCAATACATTTAAATGAAGCATTTTCCAATATACATTTCAAACATATAACATTTCCAATATACATTTCAATGTAAATATCTCCAATACATTTAAATGAAGCATTTTCCAATATACATTTCAAACATATAACATTTCCAATATACATTTCAATGTAAATATCTCCAATACATTTAAATGAAGCATTTTCCAATATACATTTCAAACATATAACATTTCCAATATACATTTCAATGTAAATATCTCCAATACATTTAAATGAAGCATTTTCCAATATACATTTCAAACATATAACATTTCCAATATACATTTCAATGTAAATATCTCCAATACATTTAAATGAAGCATTTTCCAATATACATTTCAAACATATAACATTTCCAATATACATTTCAATGTAAATATCTCCAATACATTTAAATGAAGCATTTTCCAATATACATTTCAAACATATAACATTTCCAATATACATTTCAATGTAAATATCTCCAATACATTTAAATGAAGCATTTTCCAATATACATTTCAAACATATAACATTTCCAATATACATTTCAATGTAAATATCTCCAATACATTTAAATGAAGCATTTTCCAATATACATTTCAAACATATAACATTTCCAATATACATTTCAATGTAAATATCTCCAATACATTTAAATGAAGCATTTTCCAATATACATTTCAAACATATAACATTTCCAATATACATTTCAATGTAAATATCTCCAATACATTTAAATGAAGCATTTTCCAATATACATTTCAAACATATAACATTTCCAATATACATTTCAATGTAAATATCTCCAATACATTTAAATGAAGCATTTTCCAATATACATTTCAAACATATAACATTTCCAATATACATTTCAATGTAAATATCTCCAATACATTTAAATGAAGCATTTTCCAATATACATTTCAAACATATAACATTTCCAATATACATTTCAATGTAAATATCTCCAATACATTTAAATGAAGCATTTTCCAATATACATTTCAAACATATAACATTTCCAATATACATTTCAATGTAAATATCTCCAATACATTTAAATGAAGCATTTTCCAATATACATTTCAAACATATAACATTTCCAATATACATTTCAATGTAAATATCTCCAATACATTTAAATGAAGCATTTTCCAATATACATTTCAAACATATAACATTTCCAATATACATTTCAATGTAAATATCTCCAATACATTTAAATGGAGCATTTTCCAATATACATTTCAAACATATAACATTTCCAAGAACTAAGGTCGCATACGTACCACCACAGCTAAGTTCTTCTGCCTGACGACAAGCTCGCACGCGGTCCGTTGAGTTATTTCATCCACGGTGTAACGGACCGCTTCGGCGGCCTGTGTGGAAGCGTGACTGCTTTGATCCCTTTAGCACCGGGTTGAATAACCGGTGCTAAAGGGTCCCTTTAGCACCGGGTGCAGCCACGACCCGGTGCTAAAGGGCCTGCTAAAGGCGCTGCAGGGCAGACCCTTTAGCACCGGGTCGTGGCTGAACCCGGTGCTAAAGCGCTGCGGGGCAGGCCCTTTAGCACCGGTTCGTGGCTGCACCCGGTGCTAAAGGGCCCCTTTAGCCTCGGATTAGTTGCACCGGGTGGGAAACCCGGTGCTAAAGGGCTTTCCCACCCGGTGCAGATGTTGATCGTTCTGGTAGTGTGTATTACCCATCCAATTTTAATCTACTTCCGCTAGACTTCGATCTGGGTCAACACAATTTCTGACATTCGAGAACTTTACCCATGCAATATCTCCTCTGCATCCAATGAAAAAAAGTGGATGAAGATATAAAAAAGAGATTAATGTATTTGAAAAGATGTTGAAGTAGCTGATAATGCCATCCTGGGCCTCGTTTAGATCCCAAATTCCACCTCCAAATTCTACTATACAAAAAAAAATTCACATCATATCAAAATGTCATAATATGCATGGAGTACTAAATGTAGATGAAATAAAAAAACTAATTCACTACCAGAATCATGCACATTGGCACCGGGTGGGAAAGCCCTAAACCCGATGCCAATCTTAGGGCTTTTCCACCCGGTGCCAATCTTCCGGTGCTAGAGGGTGCCACCTTTAGCACCGAGTCAAATAACCGGTGCCAAAACCGGTGCTAAAGGTGGGGTCACTAGCCAAAAATATTTGCATATTTGCGTGTTGCGGGATTCGAACTCAAGACCTCTTGGCTCGCGCGCGTGCACCCACCTAACCATCTCACCTACACAATGCATGTGATAGGATTAAAGATGCGCTCCTTTTGAAGTAGCATGTGACACCTACATTAGCACCAGATCGTATTTACGAACCGGTGCTAAAGGCCCTTTAGCACCCGGTCGTAACACCACCCGGTAAAAAAAGTAAAGGAGTGGCTGCGCCGTCCACCGGTGTCCGGTGCTGCTCTTTAGCACCGGTTGGAGCAATGCACCGGTGCTAAAGGGTGATCCTTTAGCACCGGGTCGTAATACCACCCGGTGCTAAAGGGTTCCCGAGGGCGTCCCAATTTCGCACCCGGTGCTAACGTTACATTAGCACCGGATCTTAAGTGCACCGAGGCATATGAGGGGTGCGGATGTGAGTTATTCTTGTAGTGATTGCACAATTTTGTGTACTTTGCGAGACGAACATTTTGAGCCTAATTAATCAATATTTGGACAATTTTTTACAAATACAAACGAAATGCTACAGTGACACAATGATTACGAAGTGACACCATAATCTCAAATTTGACCTCCCAAATTTGGGATCCAAACAAGGCCCAAGAGGACTCACGGTACTGCATAAATGGCGACTAACGCAACTGCAAGTCTGGGTCTGAGGAAAGCTGGGGTAGTCCGATGTGTGAGGGACCGGAGGTTTCCCTGTCTCTGGGCATCAAATTCTTTTAATATTTTCACAAATTAAACACTCATTGCACGGATGAAAGCGAAACAACTGGATCTTTTTTTTCTAGGACTAGGATGTAGCCGTCCAAATTTGACGGCAACGACACAGTACAACTTTGCTTCCATGCTTGCTCGCCCACTTGTTGAGTCTGGCTGCTCGCACCGAGGACCGGATCCCGCACGGTACGCGCCATATGGGCGTGTATGCCTTGTGGGATCTCGGTTTTGGCCTGCA
The DNA here is from genome assembly GCA_900205405.1 of Echinochloa crus-galli. Taxonomy (NCBI): domain Eukaryota; kingdom Viridiplantae; phylum Streptophyta; class Magnoliopsida; order Poales; family Poaceae; genus Echinochloa; species Echinochloa crus-galli. The sequence continues at coordinate 373,883 of OAMR01000005.1, read as the reverse complement.
GTGGGTGTCGGTAAAGCGCCGCTAAAATAGCGGCCGGCCTCCACGCATGACAAAGCTGGAGGGCGGCGCAGGCGCACGGTACGTGCCACGTCGGCGTGGGGACCATGAGCCCCGCGCCCTCCAAACCACCTCTGCTGCTCGACGCCACCGTCGCCGTCCTCGCGCTCGGCCGCTGTCGCCGCCCACGCGCTCGGCCACCGTCGCCGTCGCGCCCGTGTGCCGCCACGTCGGCCCGCCTTCGAAGCCGTTGTTGCTCCCCCGCCTGCTGCCCCCCCCCCCACCCCCCCGCCGGGAGCAGGAGGGGGTGGCTGCACTAAGGAGCCCCACAGGCAGTGCAGTCGCTCGCCGCCACCGCGC
>OAMR01000005.1:325344-367955 GCA_900205405.1 Echinochloa crus-galli | reverse complement strand
GGGTGGCTGCACTAAGGAGCCCCACAGGCAGTGCAGTCGCTCGCCGCCACCGCGCGGGAAGACGGTGGTGCTGACCAGGAGAGGAGGAGGAGGCGGCCACCCTAGCGACGGCGGCAACGGGCCGCAGAGGAGCCGGTGGAGATGACGAGCGCCGCCCTCGAACTTACCCCCTCCGCGCGATGGAAGCAGAAGGGAGGAGGGAGGAGGAGGGGAGGGTCCGGCCGCCTGCACCATGGGAGCGCGAGGAAGGAGGGAGGAGGATGCCGGCGCCGCCCGCCGCTCGTCCGCTGTTGGCACTCCTTACGACCTACAGATAAATCCGCAAGTGAACGGATAATAATGTAGCTTTCAACCAGGAGTATTCCAAGGTATCAATTTCCACGAGGAATGAGAAGTGAACTAATTCTAAACTAAATTGTGCAAGGATAATGGGGTGAATGAAATGGATGAGGTGGTTGACAACAAAGACAAGAGAAGAAAAAAGGTAGGAGGGTAGAGAAGGTACAGGTCTCGAGCTAATGTCCTTTCTTGACTAACTGAGCAGACAAGCACTACAGATAAATACTTGTGTGGGGACAACGGGGCCAACGACACGCCGAAATGGATGAGAAGGCGTGCCACCAACACTGCACTCTGGAATCCTGTGGGGCCAAGGCAAGCGTGATGGACTACGTAGGTCGTATAGGGCTGTCACCACCTAACGACTACCACCTCCGTGCCATCTCGGGTACAATCCAAGCTAACCTTAAGTCTAAGCACCGCGCTTACACTAGTCGGCTAGTACATACCTCCTATAGAAAGGCAGGCACCCAAGCTAATTAACCAATATACAATTATATCAATCAACTAAGCAATGAACGAGAAACCAACAAGCATATACAAGTAAGAACTGAATGCTCAGTTAGTTAGAGAGAGATACAAGAGTTACCAGACATGACCCGGATGTTACTCGAAGCAGAGCCGCATCCTAGAGGTACTACTTGAAGAGGGGCTGACACTCCGGCTCCTCTTTGGGACGCACACCTCTCCTCTCTCCCTATCTTCTAAGTATAAAGTGGCAGCACTTCGCTAATGTTTTTATCTCTTGTGTTGTGTTTGATTCAGGTCCCGAGGACTGCTATTTATAGCTGAACAAGGACGGTGGAGGCAGAGTAGCTCGCACGGAACCTCAAGGCGGTGCATCCCCAGTTCGGCCGAACTAGGGGGGTTCGGGCGAACCGGAGGGTTCGGTCGAACTCCACGTGTTCAGCCGAACCACCCTTGCACCGCCTCTTTCCTTCCCCACGTGCTGGTTCAACTCCTGAGGCGGTTCCTAGGTTGTTGTGTGGTTCAGGCCGAGTTGGAGGCCTTCCGGTGGACATGCGGGCTTCAATCGAGTTGGGCTTGGGCCACTCCAATTCTCCAGTCCATTGGGTTCATGTTGACGGCGGCCGTAGGAGTCCATCCAAGCCTGGGTGCTGATGGTTTTTATGTCTTCATGACTTCGTACGTCCCGGGTTCAAGGACGGAGTTCGGTCGAATCTCGGGATTCGGCCGAACCCATCATTCCATGTGGTTTTTGCCTCAACTTTGGTCATCTGCCTCCTGGAATTGAATAAACACCAAAACTCATGGAAATGGTTAGAAATAAACACTATAGCTATGGTGCATGATTCCGTTATGCTCATTTTATACTGGGTCAGAGGTCAGGAATCAGGCCATAACGACCGCCAACAAGCTCCCCCAAACTTAGATCTTTGCTTGTCCCGAGTAAAGAATTGAAATAAGAGCAAGACTAAGATAAGAGTTCTTTTCATGAAATGAGCAAATGCATATTGAATATTTCAAACCTTTCTCCATACCTGTGGATTTGGAGTGGCTACTCCCTGGATCTTGGGTGGTTGATGAACGGAATGGCTCTTACAACAAAATCCATCTTGGCCATTCTGCATTCAGGGTTTTCTGAATTTCACAAATAAATAACCCTTGTCCTTTTATCCCTGATACTCTCACGCTCTCCGGAGTCAATCCTTTACACTCACTCTCTTTTGTATGTTTTCTCTTTGTCTCTCAGGTGGTGATCTTGTTAAGACACATATTTTTGTCAAGTCAAAGATTGGTTTCTGGAGATTGTGTCGGTCACCCTTGATCAAATTGCAAGTTTGGAATGAAGAGCTCATTGTTGGTCCTCAACCTCATCACCCCTTTCTTTTTCTTTCCCTTTTGGGAATTTTTCTCATTCTTCCTTTTCATTTAGACTTTCATGAGTTCTTTATTTTTCTCATCATTTTTTTCAGGGTATCACCAAGGCATGAGGACTTCTAATGCGGCTCTGATGATAAATATTCTTGCAATTGATCTGGGGCAACATGACTATTTACAGGGACTCAAAATTCGACAAGACAGTATACTAGTCATGATGAGCTTTTTATAAGTGATATCTCATGTAAATATGTCAAATGGATATAGAGGTATATGGAAGGGTGAAATGATAGGGTATGATTTTATATTTTCGAAATAAATTCACCCGAATGAAAGCATGAACAAGAGGTTTTGTTTTTTCAAGTCATATCGCATTCATCAACAACTTAGATCAAGTGGGTCCTAACATGAAAGATTTCACAGGCATGTGGATACTTAATTTGAAATAACCAACAAGCATAGTTCATAGCATGAAAGAAAAACTGAGAATGTTTCATTTAAATGATATACTCATGTGAAAATTTTGAAACGTGACAACACAGAAAAATTGGGCAGGAGTAAGGAGTGCAAACCAGCGTGCACGTGTGCAGATGGGGCGAGTCAGGCTGGTTCAGCCGAACCAGCCCGTTCGCCCGAACGGCCCAGTTCGCCCGAACCAACTGGTTCGGCCAAGCCGTGCGCTTCCTCGTCTCGTTTCGCTCCTATGTCGTCCTGTACTCATGTAACTTTGGTAAAATCGAGCCTCTGACTGGCTCAAATACACCAGTCAGAGCATTATTTTTGTGCAATATTCAATTCAACTCAAACTTTTGTTTTATTCATCAAACTAAGGATTGGAAACAAATGATTGGAAAGGGCAATAACTGAGCACCTCCTAAACATTGATCTAAAAATTAAATGAAGCAAGCGAACTAAACTAGGAAAACTAAACTAAATGGTGCTCTAAACGACGATGACCCCGAGACTTCTACTCTGCAAGTGGATTGTAGAGGTTCAGGTGTCCCGTGGCTTTTGGCGAGCCTCTTGATCTTGGAGGTGAGGGCTCTACGGAGGATGTCCATCTTGTCCTCTGTCTCCATCCACCCTAGCTCAACCTCTGCGACCTTCTCCTCTAGATTATTTATTTTCTTGTGCGCTTGCGCCAGCTCCTCCTGCAGCCTCTCTAGAGTGGGAGGCTTCTCCTCTTCCTCGTCCTCCTCATCTTCGGAGAATTCCATCTGTCCGACAGACCTTTAATGGGCGGAGGCTTCCTATGGTGCCTCAGCTTTGGGTACAACCGAGGAGGGGTAGACTGAGAGGATTCCTCCAGTCCCAGCTCGTCCCAGTTCAGCGGCGGGATGAGGACCTTCCCGTACCCGGTGGGGGTACGTTTGCCCTTGATGCTGTACCGAGGTGGGTTGTCAGGTGTGTACTCTGACATCTTCATCCCTTCCTCTTCTGGCGCCAGCAGCATAATGTTGAGGTTCAGCATCCTTGTGGATGCCGACCTTAGATGCAGTTGGCCAGTGCTCAGGCGCATGGGCAACGATGAGCGCGGGGGCTTCTTGATTCCCTTCGTTGGCGCGAAGGGGTCAAACAGCACTCGGGACACAGGTGAGCCATCTTGTCTTGAGCAATGTGGAGAGTCGGGGTGCCCCATGGGGCTGCAAGCGGCCGTCCTCCCATGTCGCCCTCCGCCTAATAATAGCGGATCGACGTCGACGATGCACAAAGCCTGCTCGCGGTGAGGGGATCCATCGATCCGGCTTGCGAGGCTTGAGCCCATCACTGAGGACAGGTCCTTGGATGAGGACTGGGAAGTCATGATGGCAAGAGGGAAGGAGTTTTCTGTTGAGGTGATGATGAGAGAAGACGAGGGTCTCCTATTTTTATCGAGGAATTTCCCGATCGAAGAACGACTTCCCCGACGTTTTCCTCACGAATTTTAGGAGGCTCGGTTGTAGATGGGATGGATGGAAATATCCGCACGTGGGGTGAAGGAAGGCGGTTCGGTCAAACCTCTAGGGTTCGGGCGAACTGGCCAGTTCGCCCAAACCAGCCAGGTTCGGCCGAACTGGCCTCTGGACCCCTTTGTGTGCGGGCCGAGTCGGGTGTTAACTTTTAGGTCGTGGCTTTGAGTGTTGAGGTGGTTTTGGCCCAGAAAGGTTTGGAGTTGAAGTTCATGGGTTGAGGTTTCCGAACGGGCTTTTAGAGTTTCACAAACTCGATGACGTCTAAGTCCTCGAGTGGTGGCGGCTCTGGTTCTAGAAAGATCTTCAGCCTTTGCCCATTAACCTTAAAAATATTCCCATCCTCGTTTTGCAATGTGATGGCTCCGTGAGATGCAGTGTTAATCACCGTGAACGGGCCATCCCATCTGCTCCTAATCTTCCCCCTACCAAAGAGCTTGACGCGGGAGTTGAAGACGAGGACCTTATCTCCCGGCTGGAACGTTTTGACCTTAATCCTTTTGTCATGCCATCTCTTGGTCCGTTCCTTGTATAGTCGGGAACTATGGTATGCTCGCTCTCTCATTTCGTCTAGCTCAGCTAGCTGGATCCACCGTCTAAGGCCAGCTGCTGGGACGTCCATACCCCACTTCCTAATGGCCCAATGAGCTTTGAATTCCATTTCTACCGGTAGGTGGCAGGTCTTGCCAAAGACCAGTTGATATGGTGTCATCCCAATGGTTGTTTTGTAGGCTGTACGGTATGCCCAAAGTGCATCTAGAAGTTTATCCTTCCATTGCTTACCCGTTTCATTTACGGTCTTCTACAGAATGTTCTTGATCTGTTTGTTCAATGTTTATGCTTGACCGCTAGTTTGGGGATGATAGGGTGTAGCTACGTTGTGTTGCATCCCGAAACTTGAAAGATACCTATGGAAAGCTAAGTCAATGAAATGAGAGCCTCCATCACTAATGACTATCTTAGGGACACCAAAATGAGGAAAGATGATTTCATGAAACATTCATCTGGCACTCCTGGAGTCAGCAACTATGCATGGCAAAGCTTCCACCCACTTAGAGACGTAATCTACCGCTATCAGGATGAACTTGCAGCCCTCTGAGTTGGGAAAAGGACCCATGAAGTCAATTCCCCAAACATCAAAGATCTCTACTTGGAGATTGCTGGTGAGTGGCATCGCGTCTCTAGCGTTTATGTTTCCATGTTTCTGGCAATAAGAGCACCTCCTAATGAATTCTTTGGCATTCTCGTACATGCTGGGCCAATAAAACCTGCATTGCCAGACTTTAGCATTTGTCCTAAATGCACCATAATGGCCTCCATAGGGGGCTGCATGGCATCTTTCCAAGATCTTGTATGCCTCATGTGCAGGAATGCAACATCTGAGGAGTCCGTCACTGCATATCCTGAATAGATACGGGTCGTCCCAGAGGTGGAGTCTGCTCTCATAAGCTAACCTCTTTCTGTTTTCTCTAGGCAGAACGTACCCTGACACCTTGTAATTCACTATGTTGGCGTACCTTGGATTAGTAGTGGTGACCTTAAGGAGCGTGTCGTCTCGTAGATAATCGCAATTGGAAGATCAGACGGGACTTGCATTCGAGACAAATGGTTAGTCACTGAGTTCTCTACTCCTTTCTCATCTCTTATCTTGATGTAGAACTCTTGGAGTAGTAGAATCTAGCAGATGAGTCTTGGTTTCGCATCCTTTTTGGTCAAAAGGTGCTTCAAAGCAGCGTGGTCTGAATAGACTATGACCTTAGCACCAACTAGGTAGGACCGGAATTTATCTATAACAAACACGACTGCTAAGAGCTCCTTTTCCGTGGTCGCGTAGTTGAGCTGGGGGCCAGTAAGCGTTTTGCTAGAGTATGAGATAGCATAATGCTTCTTGTCCTTAGTTTGGCCCAACACAGCTCCTACAGCATAGTCGCTTGCATCACACATGATTTCAAATGAGATGCTCTAGTCGGGAGGCTGGATGATGGGTGCGGAGATGTGTGTTTCTTAAGGGTATGAAATGTTGCATAGCACTCTTCATCGAAAACGAAGGGGCATCCTTGGCTAGGTGAAAGTGCATCTAGGCATTTAATCAATTTTTGTGATTAATGACAATATAAATTTGGATATAATGCGTTGAATGAGTTGTGTGGGAATAAAATGAAAAGAATAGAATAGAAATATGAAATGAAGGCCCCCAATTTGATTTCATATGGTGGTGGATTCAATTGAAGATTTTAATTTAATTTTCGGTTTGAATTTGAGTATAGGACCACCGTACTATCAAGGGGGACGTCTTCGACAAATTCTAGTCGTTAAAAGTGCTGCTTGAGATGAAAATCCACTTGAGAGACACACAAAGCCACATTCATATGTTGCCTGCGTGGTCGGAACTTAGGCCGGAAGATCCGACCGGAAGTTCCGACCGGCTCAGTTTCGAGTTGATTTCCATCGAAAGATCCGATCCTAGTATCAGAACTTCCATATGAAGATCCTACACTGTGTTGGATCTTCAGAGACTTAGTCATTTTTCAACCCTTGGGAGTACCTGTATGCATGTTCCGACCCCTGGCCGGAAGATCCGACCGGAAGTTCCGGCCGGCTCAGTTTTGGCTTATTCTGGGCCGGAAGATCCGACACTAAGTCGGAAGATCCGATGCCTAGAACTTTTCTGGGGTTTTCTAACACTAATCTGTCATTTTCCGGAAGATCCGACACATGGTCGGAAGATCCGATACCCCTTCACAGAACACATAACGGTCACATTTTGGGGGGTCGGTATATATACCCCTTCACCCCCCTCATTCATTGTTGCTTCCTCCACTGACCTAACTCGTGACAAGCACCCACTTGAGCATTCATTTCACTCCTCCACTCCCTCCCAAGCTTGATTCTTGCAAGGATTCACCTAGGGTTTGAGTGAGAGAGAAGATTGGGGGTGTGAAGCTAGTGCTAACCTTGAGCCCTCACTTGTTCATCTCTTGAAGCACTTGAAGCAACTTTGATTTTTTGATTCGCATTTGTTACTCTTGGAGCTTTGCTCCTAGACGGTTAGAGGTGCCGGTGAGCTCCCATTCACTTGTGGTTTGAGCCCCGGAAGTTTGTATCACCCCTCTCTTTGTGAGAGCCAATAGTAATTAGCTCAATCCTCCTTTGTGGTTGATTGACAGAGACTTGGGGCTAGTGTGACAGCCCGGCTCTTTGTGAGCATCTCAACGGAGACGTAGCTCCTTTGTGGAGTGAACTTCGGAAGTAAATCCTTGTCTCCGTGTGCTCACTTGTTTCTTTTGATATTCTTGCTTGATTTGCTCCGATCTACTTGCTAGCTGCTATTCTTGTGTGTTGATCATATCTAGAAGGTTCTCTACAATTTGTCATCTTTGTATTCAAGTAGAATCATCAAAAGGTCTTTAGATTTCAAATCATGAAGTAAGTTTTATTTCCTGTCGGAAGATCCTACACAGTGTCGGATCTTCCTGGCCGGAAGATCTGAGACTGAGTCGGATCATCCGACACCTGACGGTTTTTCGAAGAAACTTTGCAGAATTTTATAACAAGCCTATTCAACCCCCTCTAGGCCTAGTGTTGGTCCTTTCAATTGGTATTAGAACCTAATCCCTTGATTAAGGCTTAACCGCTAAGGGAAAAACACTATGGCTACGTCGGGAGAGAACTCCGGTGTTGGTGCTTCCGCTCTCAAAGAAGATCCTCCGTTGATCATTGACACAAGCTGAAGCGATGACGATCTTACGATAAGCGATGTCGATGAAAGCTTGAATGAAGAAGAAAAGAAGAAGAAGAGAAGAGAGAAGATGAAGAAGAAGATTCAAGATAAAGCCGAGAAGAAGGCACAAAAACTTCTCAAGAAGAAGTTGAGAGAAAAAGACGTTCTCGAAGGACTCCACTCCGTGTCTCATACATATGAGACTACATCTTCCAACAAATCTCTTGATCCTACCAGTCTTAATTTCTCATCGGTCCCTATGGGCAAAGTACCCAAATTCAATGGGGTTGACTATGCTCGTTGGAGCGATGACATGAAAATGTATTTGTATGGTCTTCACCCATCTCTTTGGACTATTGTGAATATAGGTGTTGACAAGAATGCCAAGCCAAGTCGTGAGCAAGAACATGACTTCTTCCGCAACGCTCAAGTCGTGATGGTGCTTAGAAGTGCTCTAAGTCCCTATGAGTACAACAAGATTAGAGGAATTGAGGTTGCAAAGGACCTATGGGACACTCTTCAATTGTCTCATGAAGGGACAGAAGTGGTCAAGGAGGGCAAGATTGATCTACTTCAAGGAGAACTTGAAGCCTTCGTCATGAAGAAGGATGAAACTCTACAAGAGATGTACGATCGGTTGAAGCTTCTTGTCACGGAGATTCGTATGATTGGTAGCAATGATTGGGATGAGCACAAAGTGACCAAGAAGATGCTTAGAGCTTATGTTCCGAAGAACCCAATGCTTGCCACCATGATTAGAGACAAGAGCAAGTTCAAGAAAATGCTACCTATGGAGTTGTTCAACAAGTTGCAATATCATGAGATGAACAACTTGGACGTAGCCAAGTCAATGGAGTCAAATGAAGTCAAGACCATAGCCCTCAAGGCCGAACCAAGCAAGAAGATTGAGACAAATGAAAAGCCTTCTCAATCCAAGAATAAGGAAGACTCAAGTGAAAATGACAGCACCGATGAAGAAACCGCTATGATGGTGAAGAACTTCAAGAGGTTCATGAAGACCAAGGGTGACAAGAGGTCATTCTCTCAAAGAAGATGCTATGAATGTGGGGAGAAAGGGCATTACATTGCCGATTGTCCTCGCAAGAAGAATGACAAAGAAGACAAGAAGTCAAAAGACAAGAACTTTGATAAGGAGAAGAGGTAGAAAGAGAAGAGTCAAGAGTACAAGAAGAAGTTTGGAAGTGCTCATGTTGGTTAAGGGTGGGATTCTTCTAGTGATAATTCCGATGATGAAGAAGTGGCAACTCTTTCCATTCAAGTCCCTACACCAACACCTAGACTCTTCAACAACTATCAAGATAGTGATGAAGCTCCCATGTGCCTCATGGCCCAAGGGACAAAGGTACTAAACATCACCCCATCCCTCTCATCTACCATCTTGACATCTAGGAATATAGAAAATGACATAGATGGAGAGGAAGCCGAACATAAAAAGAACATGATAAAGAAGTTTGGCAAAGAAGGCTACAAACAAATTTAAAAATTAGTAGAGAAATTGGAGAAAAGGAAAGAGTCTCTTGATAGGCAAGAAGAATTGCACATCCTTAAAAAGGAGAGAAATCTTGCTCTTGAAGAAACTTTAGTTGAGGAGAAGATCAAGGTTGAGAAATCTACAAGTGACTTGTCACTTGCCAACAACTCACTTGAGAAGATGTCTAAGGAATTGTCCTAGGCAAATGACTCTCTAGCCAACCTAAAGAATGCACAAAGTGAACTTGAAGAAAGGCATTGAAGCCTAGAGGTCAAATACAAAGACCTAGAAGCTAACTTTAGCACTCTTTGGGAACTACCAAGGTTGACTCTAAGATAACTCTTAGTTCCAATGTCTCTACTAGTGAAGGTTGCTCAAGATGCTATAAGTTTGATATAAATGCTTGTGCCACTAACCTTTCAAAACTAGAAGAGAAAGTCAGTCAAAGCTAAAGATGCTAAGATTCAAGAATTGACCAAGGCAATTGGCAAAGGCAAGGCCAAAGGTAAGAGTGAATTTGAGAGCCATCCGGCATATAAAGCCGGAAGATATCTAGTATCAAGGATGGGCTCGGATTCACTAGAGGAGGAAAGGCAAATGGCACTAGGATGTTGAGAGGTCATGAAGGCCCAAGGTTCACCAAGGGTGCAAACCTTGGAGACTTAATGAACATTGCTCATGGTGCGATGGCAAGCACCATTGAAGACAAGCCTTCGGTTGAGGGAATTAGCAAAGGTGCCAAGAACTCAACCAAGATCAAGAAAGAAGAAAAGATCATTGAGCATAAGCCATCTCCCAACTACACCATTGACTACACGGTTGTGTAGGATCACAATGGGAAGATGGTGGTGAAGTATGTGGGTGCTCATGCAAAGAAAATGATGAGAAGTGTTTAGGTGCCTAAGATTTCTAAAGCTAACACTCAAGGATCCAATCTCTTTTGGGTACCTAAATCCAAAGCTTAAACTTGTTTTGTAGGCATATTCCTCCGGTGGACCTTCATGGTTGCTTGATAGTGGATGTTCAAATCATATGACCGGAGAGAAGAATATGTTTGCCAAGTTGGAAGTATATGACTCACCTATAGAAAAGATTACTTTTGGTGACAATAATCATGGTGATGTAGTAGGTCAAGGTGAAGTTGCTATCTCTAATGACTCATCTCTTTCCAATGTTTATATATCTAGTTGATTCTTTGGGATACAATTTGTTGTCGGTCTCACAACTTTGTGAAAAAGGCTACAATTATCTATTTACCAATGAGGGTGTGAACATTCTTAGAAGAGAGGATTCCTCTATTGCTTTTACGGGTCAACTTAAGGGAAAGCTTTACTTGGTTGATTTCACAACCACTAAAATGGAACCGAAGACTTGTTTAGTGGCAAAATCTAGCTTGGGTTGGATTTGGCATGGCCGGCTAGCCCATGTTGGCATGAGGAACTTGGCCAAACTTCAAAAGGATGAACACATTCTAGGACTAACAAATGTTGTCTTTGAGAAAGATAGGTTATGTAGCGCTTGTCAAGCCGGAAAGCAAGTTGGTGCCCCTCATCCACCCACAAACATATTGACTAGTTCGAGACCCTTGAAGTTGCTTCACATGGATTTATTTGGACCAATTTCTTATATTAGTATTGGTGGAAACAAGTATGGACTTGTCATTGTAGATGATTTCTCTCAGTTTACATGGGTTTTCTTTCTACAAGACAAGAGTGAAGCTCAAGGGGTTATCAAGAAATTCATTAGAAGTGCTCAAAATGAGTTTGAATTAAAAGTCAAGAGAATAAGAAGTAACAATGGGACGGAGTTCAAGAATCTCAATGTTGAGGAGTTTCTCGATGAAGAATGCATCAAACATGAGCTCTACACTCCATATACACCTCAACAAAATGGCATTGTTGAAAGGAAGAACTGGACCTTGATTGAGATGGAAAGAACAATGCTTCATGAATACAAGACTCCGGATATCTTTTGGGCCGAGGCAATCAACACGGCTTGCCATGCCACCAATCACCTCTATCTTCAAAAATATTTGGGCAAGACTCCGTACGAGATCCTCACCGATAACAAACCTAAGGTGCATTACTTTTGAGTCTTTGGTTGCAAGTGCTACATTCTTAACAAGAGGATCAAAAGCTCAAAGTTTGCACCAAAGGTTGATGAAGGTTTTCTACTTGGTTATGGTACTAACGAACACGCCTATCGTGTCCTCAACAAAACCACCGGTTGTGTTGAGGTCACGGTAGATGTCAAATTTGATGAATCAAACGGCTCTCAAGTAGGGCAAGTTGAAAATGATCTTGTAGATGATGAAGAACCTCCTATCCAATCCATCATGAGAATGAGACTAGGAGAAGTGAGGCCTCGCGAAGTTCAAGTTGAAGATAAAGAGTTAGTCCAAGCTCCGGAAATCAATTTTAATAGTGATCCATCATCATCGACAAGAGTTGAACCATCAAGTTCCCTTCAAGATCAAGTTCAAGCTCATGGTGACGATCATGATCATGGCAATGATCAAGGGGGAGTTCAAATTGATGATACTCAAAATGATGTATCTCATGTTGAAGATAATGATGATGGGCCTATTCAACGTCAATCAACATTTCCTCACCCAAGAGTTTATCAAAGTGTCCAACGGGATCATCCCGTTGATAATATACTTGGGACCATCCAAAGAGGGGTAACTACTCGTTCACGTTTAGCAAATTTTTGTGGATGTTACTCGTTTGTTTCCTCTTTGGAACCTCTCAAGGGGGAAGATGCTCTTGGAGATGCGGATTGGGTCATTGCTATGCAAGAAGAATTAAACAATTTCACAAGAAATGAAGTTTGGGAGTTGGTCCCAAGGCCCAAGCAAAATGTGATTGGCACCAAGTGGGTGTTCCGGAATAAGCAAGATGAAAATGGCATTGTCACAAGAAACAAAGCTAGATTGGTTGCTCAAGGATTTACTCAAATTGAAGGTCTAGACTTTAGAGAAACATATGCTCCAGTGGCAAGGCTTGAATCCATTCATATTCTATTAGCCTATGCCTCACATCACAACTTCAAGCTATATCAAATGGATGTGAAGAGCGCATTCTTGAATGGACCCTCTTCGAGTTGGTATATGTGGAGCAACCACCGGGCTTTGAAGACCCCAAGCATCCCGACTACGTCTACAAGCTCCATAAGGCGCTCTATCAAAACAGCAGGTTCTTTAGGTTCTTTTACACAGAAACCCGAATGCTACTATATGTGTGCCCAGGAAGTCCACAGAACACATATAGATAACAAATATGATAAACAGAGTACATACGCTCGAATAAAAGGGTTTTACATCAGAGTTTGACTCACATAACTAAATAACACAGCGGAAGACTAATTATTAAACTCTCTCTAAACGATGACGAAGACGAAGCCGAACACCATAATCCACAGGGACTCTGACTGGTTGAGCACAGCTAGTAGAATGGTAGATCTTCAGGAAATTCAATAGCAGCAGTACCATCTAATCCATCTGTTACCCATCCGGGATTTTGTTGAATGGCAAGTGTAAGTAAATGTCTTACTTAGCAAATACAACACGGGTAATGAAGGCTTAAAAGAAAGGCTTGACACGGCTGTACTGCATTAGCAATTTTAGTTGTTTCATTTTAACACCATCATAATTACTACATTAACATGGATCCCAGTTGTACCCCAATTAATAAATTAGAGGTGAACATTAAACAATAATAAATATCAACTTCTAAACAAAAAGGATCCAGGCCGCTCTTGACCCTGAGCAAGGCTATCATGATAGATTATACACTCTGCAGAGGTTTCGCCCTTTACCCACCAGTCGCGTAAAAGTTCAAAGGAACTTTGCACCCAACCACGCACATCAACACTTCCGAGGTGTGACTGCATAGGGACGCTACGAGGCTTTTCACAAGACACCCTAACGAAACAGTAGCCGTTATGGTACAACCTAGGCAGCATGACCCAAGGCACCGAGAATGACTGACGCCCATGTCGCAACACGAGGGGGTCAATGGCGTCCAAGCGCGGAAAAGATCCACAACAACAAAATAAATAGCGCAACGTGTGGAACCCCCGCCATACGGGAGCTCCCAACACGGGACTGTGCCTCACGGGGACATAGCCAACGGATACTCCGTCCTCGGTGGATCAAACTATACTCTCACCCATGCTTCCCATAACGCCGTCGGCCCGTCGGTAACTACTGTCAAGCTAGAGCCGTACATGTTACTTGTCCAAGACCAGAGCCATTATAGTTCCAGCGGTGGCGACAGGTTCCTGGGTTGCCGCTTTAAGAACCAGTCCTTACGGAGAGACACTAGGGCCACGCATGAAACATACGCCCTAGCTCCCTATTCCATATTGCTAAAAAAAACAAGTTTTACCATTAACATTGAAGTGAACCATTAAGTCAAGATTAACAGTTAAGCATTGGTGATAGTAGCTGCGCCTAGCAAAGTTCTACCCAAATGCAATATCCCAAGGTAATCAAGGTATAGGATAAACAAGACTAGGTAATACCTTAATAAAAGTTTTACCATTAACATTGAAGTGAACCATTAAGTCAAGATTAACAGTTAAACATTGGTGACAGTAGCTGCGCTTAGCAAAGGTCTACCCAAATGCAATAACCCAGGGTAATCAAGGTATAGGATAAACAAAGCTAGGAATAACCTTAATAGGAACAATTTAGACACATGCATATGCAGTAATTATTGTAAAGGTGTGTTTAGGTAGCAAGGATTGTCCGTGCTGTACTTGCCTTCGTCCAACTGTTGCTGCTGCTCCTGCTGCTGCTGTTGGTCCTGCTCCTCGTAACCCTCGAACTCAAACGCGTACGGCTCACCGACTGGACTCATACATCAACACACAAGCATCCATACAAGCCAGTACATGCAAACAATATTAATCTATTAGAACAGTACACCAAACAATAAAAACAGATCAAAAGAAGGCTTAGAAACTAATCTACGCTTCGCTACGAACACGTGAGCGCGAAAATCACTCAAATCGGAGCTAAAACGAGAAAGATATGGCTTTTCTAAGGTTCGGGGACTTGCTGGCATAGTTTTAAAAGTTCCAGGGGCTTATTTGCAAAAACTCAGGGGCTAAAACATAATTTTATATAAAAACAGGAGGGTTTATTTGTAAATTAACTAAAACAGGACCTCGGGTACAATTTTTAAATAAGCCAGGGGGTTTTCTATAAAAATCAGGACCTAATTCTAATTATTTTTGAATTGATCTGGACCGCGGGTTAATTTTGAAAAAGGGGAGGGGCTCTTTTGCAAAACGACCGTGGCTGACTCGGGTTGACCGTTACGGTCAATCTTTGACCCGAGGCTGGTTTAGATCTGGGCCGTCGGATCTAGCTTGGACGGCTGAGATTGGATCCAGAGGAGGGGGTCGTCGGCGGCGGGTCGATGCGGCGGCGCCGCCCGTGAGTTGCGGCGGAGGGTCGCCGGCGAATCGCGCAAAAGCGCTACGGGGCACGGTTCGGGGCGCGGAGGGCAGCTACGGCTTCGGGGCAACGCTGCGAACTCGACTGAGTGGATCTCGTCGGCGGCGGAGCAACGGCGGTGGCGCGCGACGAGCGGAGGAGGCGGCGGCGCTCGGGTGGTGGCGGAGAGCTCGCGGCAGAGGGGAAAAAGGAGCAAGCACGGCCTAGGGAGCGGGCGTACCTGCTGGGGAAGCTTCCCCGACGATCGATTTGGCCCGAGCGGCGGCGAGACGATGGGTCCGCGGCGGCGTAGATCTCGGCGGCGGCGGCTTTGACGGCGGCCGTGCGGGGAGCGCGTGCGGGGCAGTTAGGGTTCGATGGGACCGTGAGGTGACGGCGGCGGCTATTTGAAGGGCGGCCGAAGGCAGGTCGGGTGGGTCTCGGCGTCCGTGCCGGGGTCGACCCGAACTCCGCCGCGTATCCGGGTCGGACACCGACGAGAGGTAGGGGACGGGACTGACCTGTGGGTCCCGCCCGGTCAGCGGCTGGGACGCGAGGCGGGCCGGCCTGGCTGTTGGGCCGCGCTGGGGGGAAAGGCGGGGCGTTGCGCTGGGCTGCTGGGCCGGACTGGGCCACTGGCGGGTGGAGCAGCTGGGAGGGAAAACGGGCCGGGGGGGAAACGGAGCGGGCCGCTGCTGGGCCGAAAGCGGGAGCAAGTGGAGCTGGGCCGCTGTGGGGAGAAGAGAAGGAGGAGCTAAATCGGCCGGGGAAAAAGTTCAGGGAGGGAAATCAAACTCGACTCGGGCTGCTACAACTTTTCTAGAGCTCCAAACAAAACGATTCAAATTCGAATTTAAACAGAATTTAAATTCCAATTGAACCGCACACAAACAAAACTCAATGCAGCCGGCATGAATGCAACAAAAATGTTTCTAACCTTATATTTAATTTTATTCCTCATAAATAATTTATTTTTCTTAGATAATTATGAGCATTAAATTAAATAAAAACAATTTAATTACTAAATTTTAAAATAGGTATTTTTAGGGTGTTACAAGCAAGCCCCAAGAGCATGGTATGAATGCCTTAAGGAATTTCTTCTCAAGAATGGCTTTGTAACGAGCAAAGCGGATTCTACTCTCTTCACTCGAAAAATAGACAAAGAATTGTTTGTATGTCAAATTTATGTTGATCATATTATCTTTGGTTCTACTAATGAAAAGTTTGTGAAGAGTATAGTAGGATAATGACCAAAAGATTTGAGATGTCAATGATGAGAGAATTGAAATTCTTTCTTGGTTTTCAAATCAAGAAATTGAAGCATGGAAATTTCATATGTCAAACAAAGTATACAAGTAATATGCTCAAGAAGTTTGATATGGCCAATGCTAATCCCATCAAGACTCCAATGCCCGTGAATGGTCATCTTGATCTCAATGAAGAAGGAAAATCGGTCGATCAAAAGGTATATTGCTCCATGATTGGATCCTTGCTTTGCCTTTGTGCATCTAGGCCCGATATAATGCTTAGCGTGTGCATGTGTGCAAGATTTCTAGCCAATCCAAAGGAATGTCTTTTAATGGCCATTAAGAGAATCTTTAGATATCTAGTACATACTTCGAACTTTGGCTTGTGGTATCCCAATGGCTCCACTTTTGATTTACTTGGCTACTCCGATTCGGATTATGCCGGGGACTTGCCAATTTTTTGGTCGGTCCTTGGTGTCTTGGAGCTCTAAGAAACAAAATTCCGTTGCACTATCCACCGCCTAGGCCGAGTATGTTGCAGCCGGTGCTTGTTGTGCTCAACTACTATGGATGAGGCAAACATTGAGTGACTTTGGTTGTGAGTTCAAACATATTCCACTCTTGTGTGATAATGAGAGTGCCATCAAATTAGCCAACAACCCAGTCCAACACTCAAGAACCAAGCACATTGCCATAAGACATCACTTCCTTAGAGATCATGAAGCCAAAGGAGATATTGCCCTAAGCCATGTAGGAACCGATAAACAACTAGCTGATATCTTCACTAAGCCTCTCGATAAGCAAAGGTTTTGTACTTTGAGGAGTGAGCTAAATATCTTGGATTCTCGTAACTTGGCTTGACTTATTGCATACACAATTGTTTGTTGCCTAGACTAGAAGAAAAATCATTTTATCCTTTTAGTATGAGTTTTTCAAAAATATTTGATCTTGTGATTGTTGGATCATTCCTTGTCTCAAATTGATCATAGCTATGTAATGTTGATTGTTGTTGATCAGTCTTGAGACAAGTGTCTTACAAGTCCATAGGCTATTTCACTCAAATTCTTCCATCAAATCTCGTCATGAAAAATTCTAATAAAAAGCTAATTTCTCTACCCCGGATCTTCCGACACACCATCGGATCTTACTCAATGAAGTTCCGGACAGCTCTGCCTCGCTCCTCTCTCTCTCTCAATTTTCCTTTGGATCTTCCGGTGGTCGGATCTTCCGACGGTCCGTCGGATCATCCGGACATGGGAAAGGCCGAAACTTCCGCTAGAACTTCTGGTTTTTCTCCAGGATCGGATCTTCCGACTGTGCATCGGACCTTCCGGCCTGTGCGCGACTATAAATATCTGGGATGAACCGTTATTTCTCCTATTCATTCCATCTTCTTCCCAGTGCCCTCTCTCTCCTCCTCTCCACTCTGTACGGCAATTTTGAAGTTCATCCGTGGATTTGTTGATCTTCAAGCCTCCTTTCATTTCCCAAACCTCAAGGAACTCGAACCCCTTCGGATCTTCCTGAGTTTTCGCGGGAAATCTCAAAGGTATTGATTCAAAATCCCCATCGCCCGATCTTCCCTATGATATCATGACTTTTGGTGGGCCAGAAGTTCGATTCCCAAATTTTTAGGTCATCCTCGATTTTGTTGGATCATCCGACTATGCGCTGGAAGATCCGAGCCTCTGATCATCCGACACGTAGCCGGAAGATCCAACAGACCTGAGGCACTGACTTTTTAATTTGAACTTTCTCTTTATCGTCCATCTGTTGATCCTTTCTTGTTGTCTATCTAGATGGGTCGTATGAAGCATACTAAGAGGAAGAAGTCAACCTTGCAAGCTCGACCAAGTTTTGGGAGAAATATTGGCTCATCTCCTGAGATTGAGACTGATTCTGATGATGGGTCAAGAGAGCAAGGGAGAGGCAAACGGATAAAGAAACAACTTGCTGCAAGGGCAGTCAGAGGAAGGGGGTCTTCTAGTGGTGAAGGGCGAGGAAAGGAAATTCAAACCTCCTCCTCTCCTCCACGTCCAAGGACCAAGAGAGCTAACCATGATGAACATGCTGGGTCTGAATATAATGATGACATTGATCTATCCACTCTTGCTCAGAATTTCATATCCACTGCTATCCCTTTTCGTCATCCAAATGATAGAGCTTTGGTGAATTTCAAGTCTGCAGCCAATAGCATGAAACCACTTCGGTTTAGTGCACATGAGGACCCTCGATCCATCACCTCCAAGCAATTCAAGGGTGATCCTCGTTTTTGGCTACCTCATCAAGCGGACTGGTATGAGTCGGTGATTCGAAAGATGGGTAGGCTGTGTACACCCATGTATTGGGTGGATTGGAATTATTTGAAGGGCATGCTACCGCCGCTGAAGCCAGTTGTTGATGATGTTTATGAGCGTTGTGTTGAGATGGATGTGAACAAGATCATGGCTTTTGAGTGTGCCTACAATGAAGAAGTGATTGCTCAGTTCTATGCCACATTGTGGATTGATCAGGAGAGGGATGAGATGCATTGGACCCTTAGTGGTAAACGCCTATCTATTTCCTTGCACGATTTTGCGAGGCTTTTTGGGCTAGCTGAGGAAACTGCCTATGCTCACACTACCAATGATCACAACAAGGTAGATCTTCATCAAGGGCGTGAGACTGATGATGTGAAGCTCGCTTTCATGTATGATGGGGCTTATGGAGCAGTTGTCTTTGGGAAGTACAAGGGTCTTTCTCCTTTTTACAAGTTACTTAATCAACTCTTCAGGGGAACCATGTATCCTAGGGCAGGTGATGCTGATAATATTTCCAAGAGGGCCAAGAACTTGCTATTTCAGATGGCCCCCGGCAAGCCTAAGTTTAAAGTGTTCAACTTCATTTGGAATGAAATTATCTGATGCTCCCATGAGTCATCTAGTGGCTGTCACTTTGCTCCCTATATCTTCCATATGATTAAGCATGTGACTGGAGTGAATATTTTGACTGACAAGCCTCACTTCCCATATCGCTCTCCCCAAGGCAAATTTGAGCAGCTGTTAAAGATCAAGGCTAAGCCCTATGAAGGTGTTTGTGCTCCGACTACTACTCATGGTGCTTCATCTTCTCGTGCACCTCCTCCTTCAGAAGGCCCATCTTCATCTCGTGGTGCTTCTCTTGGTCCAAAGAGCAAGAAAGGGAAGCTAGACTTTACTGTGCAAGGGCTCTTCACTTGTTTCAAGGTATGCTCTCACAATGCTAAAGAAATGCATGAGCACAAGAAGTATATGGATGAAGAGCTTTGCAAGTTAGATAAGCAGCAAAAGGACCTTTTGGATCAATATCAGTTGCCTCATTCTCCTGTTCGCCAACCTAGAGAATTCTCTCCTCCTCCTCAGTTTTATAATCCTTGGGAGGACAACACTCAAGAATTTATCTTTGGACCCTCTCAAACTATCCCTTATGATGAGGAAGAAGTGGAAGAGGAAGACACCGACGGCGAAGAGGACTTCTATCAAAGTGAGTCTTAAAACGAGGAAGAAGCTGGTGCAGGAGATGGCGACGATGAGGACGATGACGATGGTAATGATGGTGACGATGACGAGGACGATGATGATGGCGATGCCGGTGATGATGGGGACAACGACGAAGCCACCGAGTAGCTCCCTTTTTGGTCCTTGATAACAAAGGGGGAGTGAATTTGGTCACTGGAGACCCATCATTATCTTTTATTCATGTTTTAGCTTGTGGACTTGTAAGAACCTTATTTGGAGTTTTGTGCGGTGTTCCAAGTGAGAACTTTTATATTTGTAAGACTTATTTAAAATTCATGCTAGTGTGATGTTGAACTTGTTATGTTATTTCTATGTGATGCTTGTGGATGGTGTAATGTTATTTCTCTCTTTAATGATTGTGAATATATGTCATACGCATCACGGATTTATTATCACACTTGAGCACATGGATGAAAAGGTTGAATATGAAAGTTTTGCTTAAATTTGTGCAAAAGCATTTGTGCAGGAATAAAATGAAAAGAATAGAAATGTGAAAAGGTCCCCAATTTGATTTCATATGGTGGTGGATTCAATTGAAGATTTTAATTTAATTTTCGGTTTGAATTTGAGTATAGGACCACAATACTATCAAGGGGGATGTGTTCGACAAATTCTAGTCGTTAAAAGTGCTGCTTGAGATGAAAATCCACTTGAGAGACACACAAAGCCACATTCATATGTTGCCTGCGTGGTCAGAACTTAGGCCTGAAGATCCGACCGGAAGTTCCGACCGGTTCGGTTTCGAGTTGATGTCCATCGGAAGATCCGATCCTAGCATCGGAACTTTCATCTGAAGATCCTACACTGTGTCGGATCTTCCGAGACTTAGTCATTTTCAGCCCTTGGGAGTACCTGTATGCATGTTCTGACCCCTAGCCGGAAGATCCGACCAGAAGTTCCGGCCGGCTCGGTTTTGGCTTATTCTGGGCCGGAAGATCCGGCGCCAGTCAGAAGATCCGACACATGGTCGCAAGATCCAATACCCCTTCACAGAACACATAATGGTCACATTTTGGGGGTTGGTATATATACCCCTTGACCCCCCTCATTCATTGCTGCTGCCTCCACTGACCTAACTCGTGACAAGCACCCACTTGAGCATTCATTTCACTCCTCTACTCCTTCCCAAGCTTGATTCTTGCAAGGATTCACCTAGGGTTTGAGTGAGAGAGAAGATTGGTGGTGTGAAGCTAGTGCTAACCTTGAGCCCTCACTTGTTCATCTCTTGAAGCACTTCAAGCAACTTTGATTTTTCGATTCGCATTTGTTACTCTTGGAGCTTTGCTCCTAGACGGTTAGAGATGCCGGTGAGCTCCCATTCACTTGTGGTTTGAGCCCCGGAAGTTTGTATCACCCCTCTCTTTGTGAGAGCCAATAGTAAGTAGCTCAATCCTCCTTTGTGGTTGATTGAGAGAGACTTGGGGCTAGTGTGACAGCCCGGCTCTTTGTGAGCATCTCAACGGAGATGTAGCTCCTTTGTGGAGTGAACTTCGGAAGTGAATCCTTGTCTCCGTGTGCTCACTTGTTTCTTTTCATATTCTTGCTCGATTTGCTCCGATCTACTTGCTAGCTGCTATTCTTGTGTATTGATCATATCTAGAAGGTTCTCTACATCATTTGTCATCTTTGTATTCAAGTAGAATCATCAAAAGGTTCGTAGATTTCAAATCACGAAGTAAGTTTTATTTCCTGTCGGAAGATCCTACACATTGTCGGATCTTCCAGGCTGGAAGATCCAAGACTGAGTCAGATCATCCGACACCTAACAGTTTTTCGAAGAAATTTTGCAGAATTTTATAACAAGCCTATTCACCCCCCCCCCCTCTAAGCCTAGTGTTGGTCCTTTCACTAGGAGATTGGTCAAAGGCCGAGATATCTGGGAGAAGTTTTTAATGAAACGCCTACATAATTTGGCATGGCCAAGGAAGCTACGAATCCCCTTAACATTTGTGGGAGGTGGAAGTTGCTCAATCACTTCTATTTTAGTTGTGTCTACCTCGATTCCACGTTCCGATTCTGTCTAGCTCTGTCCTAGGACAATCCCTTCTCGCACCATAAAATGACGCTTTTCCCAGTTTAGGACGAGGTGTTTTTCTTGGCATCTCTGGAGGACCTTGTCCAGATTTTTCACGCATTTGGTAAAGGTCTTCCCATAAACTGAGAAATCATCCATGAACACTTCCATAACTCTTCAATCATATCAGAGAAGATGGACATCATGCAACATTGGAAGGATGCAGGTGCGTTACACAACCCAAAGGACATCTGTCGATAGGCGTACGTCCCATAAGGGCATATAAACGTGGTCTTACTTTGGTCATCTGGATGGATTGGAATTTGGTGATATCCAGAATAATCATCAAGGAAGAAGAAGAAAGAGTGTTTGGCTAACCGTTCAAGCATCTCATCTATGAACGGAATGGGGAAATGGTCTTTCTTGGTGGCTTTATTGAGTCGACGATAGTCGATACACATACGCCAACCAGTGATGGTGCGCTGAGGGATGAGCTCATTCTTGAAATTGCGCATATCCATCATTCCTCCCTTCTTGGGAACGACTTGAATGGGGCTAACCCATTCACTATTGGGAACTGATAGATAATCCCAGCGTGAAGGAGTTTGAGGACTTCCTTTTCACAACCTCCCTCATGGCATTGTTCAACCGTCGTTGAGGTTCCCGAGATGGTGTTGCTTCGGAATCGATTGGGAGCGATGGGTACAAAGGTTAGGACTGATCCGTTTCAGATCTTGGAGTGAATACCCTAAGACCAATCGATTCTTCTTCAGGATAGTGAGAAGCCGTTGGGTTTCTACATCGGATAGCTTATCACTAATAATTACTGGAGTTTGCTTGTCCTCAAAGAGGAAGGCGTACTTCAGTCCAGGGGGAAGAGGTTTTAGCTCGATTGGAGATGGTTTTGGAGTTTCGGTTGGGTCGAGCTTGATTGTAGGATGAATTTCTTCTTTCTCTAGAATGGTCGGCTCTATGTCTATCAAGGAAGTTGACATGATTTCCTCTATAGGATCAGGATCAAGATCGGGATTTATCTCTACTGGAGTCTTTAAGGAATGAGAGTAAGAGACACGGACAAGTTATTTTCTAATCCTAAGCTCTACTAGCTGATTTATCGGTGCTTTTTCCAGGATTTTTAAGATTGACCTACCTATAAAGATAGAATGAGTGGAATTTTCGGGTAGGTCAAAGATATGGAAATCCTGGAAAAGTTCAGGGTCGTTAATCTTAACGGATGTGACCCGTAAGATTCCTAAACAATCGAGGATCCTTCCCGATGTGAACCATAGACATTTTTTAGATGATGATCATGGTTCATCGGGTAGTTGGGCTTCGACCAAAGATCTAGAAATTATGTTGATTCCGAGGCTCGGGTCGTACCCGATTTCCCTGTCATTACCCATAACTTCACAGAATATTCTTCGGATCCTTTTGGGCATTTTGACAACCTCGATCGAGGCTTCCGCCTCTTCTAGCCGTTCCCGACTCATGATAGCAGAGAGACGTCCTAAGTACTCCCTCTGATATTCGAGATCGTCGTTGTCAGGGGGTTGATCATTCTTCTCTACACGTTCCAATGGGAAACTTGTTGCACTCCCGATGTCATCAAATAGATCATTGTCAAAATCATACAGAGTGGTGTAGAGTGGATCATAATAATCCAGGCTAGAATAAGGTTGTGGTTCGAAATGAGCTTCAGATTCTAAAGGAATGGAAGAGCTGATTGATTTGGATTGCAAGTGTATAGGCTCTCCAGGTTCAGGCTGTTTCTCTTCTTCATCGGGGAGTTCATCATAGATTCCAGTGTAGGGAGTGTCATCCAAGATATGATCCAGGATTATCCTCACTTCACTGGGAATCAGATAAGAGAATGACCCTCCTGAAGTAGAGTTCAAGAAAGTGGTGGCTACGGGACAGAGGCCAAGGCTGAAATGTTGTAGAACAACAGGTTCTGGTAGGCTTAGGTCCGATCCTGACGGCAGAATTTGCTTGAAACGAGCCCACACAGCTCCTAATGATTCTCCCTCTATTTGCTTAAAGGTGAGGATCTCGATTCGGAGGCTGGCTACCTTGGAAGTTGGGAAGAAGTTTAGGCAGAATTTTTCTCTAAGAGTTTCCAACGCCCTTCCATGTTACCGACAGCTAGAGAGTATCATTTCTTTGCTCCTCCCGTTAATGAAAACGGGAATAGCTTCCATTTGAGCGTCTCCTGTGTCATGTCCGCAATGACGAGACACGAACAGAGTTGCTCAAACTCGCACAGATACGTGTATGGACTCTATCACACCCAGGTTTACAATGAAACCTGAATGCTGCCATATGTGTGCCCAGGATGTCCACAGAACACATACAACTTACAAATATGGAAAATCAGAGTACATATG
Organism: Echinochloa crus-galli; assembly: GCA_900205405.1. Classification (NCBI taxonomy): domain Eukaryota; kingdom Viridiplantae; phylum Streptophyta; class Magnoliopsida; order Poales; family Poaceae; genus Echinochloa; species Echinochloa crus-galli. Next base: position 343,988 of record OAMR01000005.1, on the reverse strand, counting down.
ATCAAATAAAATAGTTTTACATCAGAGTTTAATGCAATAACTAAACAAAACACATCGAAAGACTATTTATTAACTCTCTTGATAGGTAGAGCCTCAAGTCCACATGGACGCCGACTATTGACCATAGCTCAGAAGTATGGAAATCCTCAGAAAACTCAGTAGTTGGCTCAATCACTGATCCATCTGTTACCCACCCATGATTTTGTTAAATATTGGCAAGTGTAAGCAAACCATTTACTTAGCAAGTATAACATGGGTAATGAAGGCTCAAAAGTAAGGCTTGACACGACTGTACTGCATTAGCATTTTTAGTTGATTCATTTTAACATTATCCAAGTTATTACAATAAATGAATCTCAGTTGCAAACCAATTAATAAAGTAAAAGTACATTAAGCATAATAAACATCATATTAAACAGGGAACTACTAATCAAAAAGGATCCAGGCCGCTCGTGACCGAGAGCACGACTATCATGATAGATTTACACTCTACAGAAGTTTCACCCTTTACCCACCGGTCGCGTAAAATCTCAAAGAAGCTTTGCACCCAACCACGTAAACATCACATTTCCTTTGGTGTGACTGCATAGGGACGCTACGAGGCTTTTCTCAAGACACCATAACAAGACAGTGGCCGCTAAGGTACAACAAGGTGGCGGGGCCCAAGGCACCGACATTGACTGACGCCTACGGAGTCACACCATAAGGGGGTCAATGGCGTCTGGAGCACGGGCATCACACCCAACATTGCGCAACGTGTGGAGTTCCCCATCACAGGGACTCCCAACACGGGACTGTGCCTAACGAGACATAGCCAACGGATCACCCATCCTCGGTGGATCGAAACCGCGCCCAGCGCCTTGCTTCCCATAACGTCGTCGACCCGTTGGTAACCACTAGCAAGCTAGAGACGTACAAGCTATTTATCCAAGACCAGAGCCATAATAGTTCCAGCAGTGGCGACATGCTCCTAGGTTGCCGCTTTAAGAACCAGGCCTTACGGAGAGACACTAGAACAAAGCATGAAGTACATGCTCTAGCTCCCAGAACCGTGTTGCTAAAAAGCAAGTTTTACCAATACGTTGAAGTGAACCATTAAGTCAAGATTAACAGTTGGATCACGTGATAGTAGCTGCACCTAGCAAAGTTCTACCAATATGCATAAACCTGGGGTATCAACGGAATAGGGTAAACAAACTAGGTACAACCTTAGGGTACATCAAATTAGACACATGCATATGAAATAAATGATTAAAGGGGTGTTTAGGTAGCAAGGATTGTCCGTGCTATACTTGCCTTTATCCAACAGAGATACCACTACTCAGAGTCTTCAACTCTTGCTCTTTTGATCTTCAGATCACTCGAACTGTGTTCCTTCTTCTTGAAATCTCTTGATGACGTTCCTCTACTCGCATCAATCATCGAGCACAAACATACAAGCAAACCAACAAGAACAACTAAGAACAATACACCAATCAAAAGAAAAGCTTTAGAAGAGCGCACTAAAGGGCAGGGCTCGATTCTAAGGACACGTGAGCGTAAGAATCGCTGAAAACGGAGCTACGGTTGAAATGATACAACTATCGGAAGATTTGGATTGTAAAAGGAAATCAACCATATGTTGAATTCATTTTAATTAAGTAAAATCATATATACAGGTTATTTCAGAGAAATATCCTTTGTTAGAATTAATCAATTATATTTGAATTTGTAAAGCCCAGATAAAACTAATCATATTTTATTTATAATTCTTTATGTAGAAATTATATCATATTAAACATTAACTTGAAACATGTGAGATATCTAATCGAATTATTTTATGAACCGTGTTGAACTAATCAATATTACAATAGAAATACATTTAAGTTAATGTTAATCAATATTGATAATTATTTATCAAAACTCGTAGTTTAGCTTTTTAATTAGAAAAGATAGTTTTAAATAAACATTAATCAAATTAGAATTCATTTATGAAAAACTAAGATATAACTTAATTATATTTTATTTAGAAAACAAATTAAATACTTTATTAATCAATTGAACATTTAATAAGAAAAGCAGGGTATAAACCTTAATTAACTTTTAATTAAGGAAGTCATATTTGGTTAACCTTTAATCAAATTAATAATAATTAAATTCAAAAACAATTTATATGTGAAGTAACAGCGCTAACGCGTAGTCCAAGTTTATACGAAGCTAACGCAACTTGAACGAGTCGAATAGGAGATAAAACGCGTAATCCAGGGGTTAAACGAGATTTTGGGGACCTATACGTGATTATCTATAGATTTGGAGGGCTAGCTGAGAAGATGGCAGAGACTTAGTGAATAGGGCTCGCTAAAAGGATAAACCATGAGGGCTAGATCTAAAAAGTGCTCGGGTGGGATTTAAGTGCGGAAGGGGAGTTCTTGTAGGGGGTTTTCTGCGAAAGCGCCAAGACACAAGAAAAGGTCTAAAGTGTACGCGATTCTCCAGGGTGTCATCTGCAAAAGCTCGTGGAGCTCTTGACCATGGTGGCCGGCGGTCCTGGCGGCTCTGCTCGTTGGCGCTCCGGTGGGTGGGGAGCCTAGGGAAGGCGCGCAGGTGAGAGGGGGCATAGGGAATCGCACTGAGTTGCTCACCAGCAGTGGAGGCGAAGAACTGCGGTCGAAATTTCGGACCGCGGTGGAGCAGGCGGCCGGCGGCGGCGTCTTCACGAGGGTGGGGGGCTCCAGCGGCGATTTCTCGACGAAGACCGGTGGAGAAGCTTCTGCTCGACGAGGAGATCGTCGTGGTGGCGGTCGTTTAATCCGAGGGGGCTCGACAACGGTGGATTTCCCGGGCGAGGATTGGCGGCCGCGGCTCATGGACAGGGCGCTCCTTCGACGGTAGATTTAATGACAAAGGCCGGCGTCGTGGACTCGGCTAGGCGACGCGCAGCGCCTCGTGATGCCAATGCCCTCCGGCGGCGCTTGGAGGGGCGAGTCGAGGCGATAGGCAGGCGGCGCATGGTTCACGGCGACGCTCCTGGCGGCGGCGGTGATGCGCATGATGAGACGGCCGGAGGACACAGCGGCGGCAGCAGGGGACGTGCGGGCCTAGGAGCTCGGATTTTATAGGGCCGCGGGGCGCGGCCCCAGCGTAGCACGCACGCCGAGGAAGGAAGAAGCGGCGGCGCGGCAGAGGTTGCGGAGCGGCGGTGGCGCTGGCTTCATGGGCCGTGCGGGTGACTGGGCCAGGAAAGTGAGTTGGGCTGAGCGAAGGCTGGGCCGGCGGCCCAAGCGGAGGCCGGAGAGCGGGGCGCTGGGCTCGCGGAGCGAGCTGGGCCGGGGAGAGGGAAGGGGTTTGCGGGCCGGCGTGCTGAGGGGGGAGGGAAAAGAGGCGGGCCACGGGGAAGAAAGATGGGCCGGCTCGACGGGTTTCGGCTCGTCAAGAATTTTGGGTTTTGTTTTACATTTAATTTTTGAAATATACTTTCCCGTGCAAAGATAAATCCAGAAAAGTCTAGATAAATCAATTAAGCCACGAAAAGTACTCCGAAAACTCAAAAACTCTCGAGAAAAATCCCAGAGATAGATTTGGACATGAGGAACCAAAGTAAACAATTTGGAGCTCATGAAAAGGATCTTAGCACCTTCTAAAAATTAGAATTAGCTATGGAAAAATAGAAATAAATCCTAGAAAATGTGAAAAATTCTCGTTAGGCTTCTAAACGCATTTTAGAAAATTTTGCACACAAAAGGCCACTAAATGCAACCGGCGTGAATGCAAGACAAGGAATATTATGACCTATATTGTTTTATTTTAATTTAGAAAAATTGTTTTTCCTGTACTAAATTCTCTGTAAATTAAATAAGGTTGAGAAAAATTTTAAATTATGAGAAATTCTTTATTTAATTATTCTTCAAAATCACATCCTGAAATCCAAAAATTTCAGGGTGTGACAGACTCTCAGCATTCGTTCCTGATAACGTTTTCTCTCGAACCATGGCTATGAAGTCGGGACGCAGCTAATAGCCGGGTGTGTGGATGGGATGTGATGATGGTGGTGGCTCCAAACAATCGCCCTTTGGAGCCGAATGTTGACGTAAAGTAAGAGTGGAATCCATATGGTGGATGGTGGGATACACGGACAACTTGGATTTGGAATCAGAACAGCTACCGTTCTCCGGCAACGGCACCAGAAAGCTTGTTGGCACTTCTTATGACCTACAGATAAATCCTCAAGCGAACCGATATCAATGTAGCTTTCACCCGGAGTATTCCAATGTATCAATTTCCATGAGAAACGAGAAGTGAACTAATTCTAAACTAAGTTGTCCAAGGATAATGGGGTGAATGAAATGGATGAGGTGGTTGACAACAAAGACAAGAGAAGAAAAGCGGTAGGAGGGTAGAGAAGGTACGGGTCTGGAGCTAATGTCCTTTCTTGACTAACTGAGCAGACATGCACTACTGATAAATACTTGTGTGCAGACAACGGGGCCAATGACATGCAGAAAGGGATGAGAAGGCGTGCCACCAACCCCGCACTCTGGGATCCTGTGGGGCCAAGCCATGCGTGATGGACTACGTAGGTCATATAGGGTTGTCACCACCTAACGACTACTGCCTCTGTGCCAACTCGGGTACAATACAAGCTAACCTTAAGTCTAAGCACCGCGCTTACACTAGTCGGCGAGTACCTACCTCCTATAGAAAGGCGGGCACCCAAGCTAAGCAACCAGTGTATAATTATACCAATCAACTAAGCAATGAACGAGGAACCAACAAGCATATAAAAGTAAGAACCGAATGCTCAATTAATCAGAGAGAGATACAAGAGTTACTAGACATGACCCGGATGTTACTTGAAGCAGAGCCGCATCCGTAGAGGTACAACTGGAAGAGGGGCCGACACATTGGCTCCTCTTCGGGACGCTCACCTCTCCTCTTTCCCTATCTTCTAAGTACAAAGTGGCAGCACTTCACTAATGTTTTTATCTCTTGTGTTGTGTTTGATTCAGGGCCCGAGGACTGCTATTTATAGTCGAACAAGGATGGTGGAGGCAGAGTATCTCGCACGGCACCTCAAGGTGATGCATCCCCAGTTCGGCCGAACCACTGAGGGGTTCGGCCGAACGCCACGTGTTCGGCCGAAACGCCCTTGCACCGCCTCTTTCCTTTCCCATGTGTTGGTTCAGCTCCTGAGGCAGTTCCTAGGTCGGTTGCCTGGTTCGGGCCGAGTTGGAGGCCTTCCGGTGGACTTGCGGGCTTCGGTCGAGTTAGGCTTGGGCCACTCCCGTTCTCCGGTCCACTGGGTTCGTGTTGATGGCGGTCGTAGCGGTCCATCCAAGCCCGAGGTGCTGATGGTTTTTATGTCTTCATGACTTTGTACGTCCCGGGTTCAAGGACGGAGTTCGGTCGAATCTCGGGATTCGGCGAACCCATCATTCCATGTGGTTTTTGCCTCAACTTTGGTCATCTACCTCCTGAAATCGAATAAACACCAAAACTCATGAAAATGGTTAGAACTAAACCCTATAGCTATGGTGCATGATTCCGTTATGTTCATTTTATACTCAGTTAGAGGTCGGAAATCATGCCATAACGACTGCCAGCACCCGCCTTGGCCGCCCTACGCGCCGACCTCCCGCGTCGCTGGCAGGGTTGTGTCGCGTAGGCCGCTGGCCGCCCACGAGCCCTGCGCGCCACCGGAGGCCGGCATGGCTGCGTCCCGCCGGCCGCAGAGGAGAGGAGCGGTGATGCCCCGATGCTGCCCCCACGCTGGCGCCGCCCGCCGCACCGCCCCCGCGCTTGCACTGCCCGCCACGAAGTCAGTGGAGCACGAGGTAGGGGAGCGGAGAGGGCGGGGAGAGGAATGGGAGCGGCGGAGAGGCCGGTGTGGACGACCTCGGTGGCGGCGTGCGGTGGTGGCGCGGGGAGCTGCGAGGACGGTGGGGGAAGCTGCGGGGCGGGGCGAGGCGGAGGCAGAGAAGCCGAGTGAGCATAGAAGAGAGAGAGGGGGAGGGAGAGGAATGAGGGGAAGATTAAAAAAGAATTTATTGGTGGGTCCCTCATAGTGGTGGTTGGTATAGAGAGTGAAGATAGAGTATGATGAGTGCGGAAGAAAGAAATTTAGAGTAGAGAATATCGATGATCATGACGAAATATTATGTTTTAGCGGGTAGAATCTACCGGTGCGAACAGCCTCCGGACGTATAACAGTGCTTGATTGCGCTACTTTACAGAGCTACTGATGATAGAAAAACCTCGTCCATAGAAATCAAGGTTCTTTCCCCATCATTTTTGAAATTTTAATGGCATCCCTTTCCCTCCGTACTTGGGGCAGTACAGACATTGGTCATTTCTCGCTCCACTGAATATGTTTGCATTTGAACAAAAATCGTTGGAAATTAATCCCAAGCCTGCAAGGACAGCTTTGCTATTATTGCACAAAACTATGCTCGCTTAGAGAAAACCATGTATGTACAGTTGTACACTGAGGATTTCCATGTCTGAATGTATTTTCTGTGGTGCAGAAAGTCCAATATTTGATGAACGGTAAGTGTGGAACCAAACGCTCCGTGATTCTGAGCATGCCGTACGAAAGGCTTTTTTTACTTCCAATCATCCGGGGCAACAACTAGCAAGTCTCAATTATTTCAACTATAGAAAAGGAGAGATGCTATCTCATCCAGTCATCCATGTGCGTACCGGATCCTGAGCGTGAATCAATCAATATATCTATTGTCATCCATCCAATCCCCCAAAAGGGAAAGAAGAATCATCGCAATAATTTGCTGCTGATGCCTCCTTATCAGGTAATTTTCTAACCTTGTCTCAATATATGCTTGAGAAGAAAATACGTGATGCTAAGATACCATTTGTATATGGAATACCTTCCGGAGCAGAGCAATCCAGGAATCGTGGACATAGAATTAGAAATTTCTTTATTTTTCTCCAACTTGGGGAGCAAAAGCATGGATTTGCTTTCCTCTCCATTGATGCCGACTTCTTTGGAACTGTCAGGGGAATATCCTTTACAACTGAGGGTATATGCTAGAAAAAATAAAATTCATTAAGCCTTCTTTGATCAATGAAAAACTGTTGGAACATTAGAGTAACCAAATTTTGTGGAAAGCTATCAATGATTCGTGCCATAGTTTGATTGAATTCACATCTGAAGTAAAACCTCATGATAAGTAAAATTGTTTCTTAATTTTAGCAATTTTGTTTGCTATTTCATTTCAACAGAACTGTCTTTTATTCACGAAGGAAGCATTATATTTTTCAAATGTACCTGATTTTTTTTCTGCATTTACAACTGAATTAAACAAGTCGATTGCTTGAGCGAATAAATGGTAGGAAGGCTGGTCATTTCAATAAAAATCATTTTTATATATAATGCACAAGAGAGGACTACTAGTAAAATGTTGTAGTGCGTGTTTTTCAAGAAAATACTTGTGGGCAATTTGGTGCACGCGCAATGATTTAGTGTTTGAGAAAAAATAATTTACCTCTTTTATGCATGCTATTTTTAGGTGAGCGTATTGGCTGAGATTTTGGCCTGTGCTGCAGCGTAAGGATACGAGGGAGAAGGTCCATCTGGCGATCAAGGCTTTGGAAGTCATAGCCTTGGATATTTTTGTTAGGAATGGACGGAGAATCAATAATAGGTTCTGCAGTTGATTTCTCTCTTTTCTTTTATTTGAGTATACCTTTATGCTATTTGTGAACGATGTCAGCTTATAAGCTGATGATATTGTAAAACTGGATTGTGTGTACCCGTCCTTTTCAAAAAAAAAGAAAATACTGTAGAAACATCTTTAGTTATACTATAGCATGCCATGCCCATGCAGGAAATAGAGCTCATGTGCCCACGTCACAAGATTTCTGTTGTAGTTTTGGTACATCCTGCTTTTGGCTTTTTTGCGTGCCTTTTGCTTTAGTAATAATGGCTGGTTGGCATTTGTTAGGAAGTTGTATACATGATACATTATCTTACCATACATTTATTCTAAGCTAAAGAATGCTTTTTTTTCTCTAGCAAGGATGCTTTGGGAACATACGATACTCTCTCCCCGTATTGATATTAGATGACGTTTAGGACAACGACACACAGAGACAGGACTTCTTATTTTTATAAAAATATTTATTAAAAATAATATATGTATACTTTTATAAAAAATATTTTTAAGATAAATCTATTCATATGGTTTTCACATTTCCAAAACTTAAAAGTTATTCATGATTTTATATTTTCAATATTTGACTAAAATCTTGTCTAAAATGACATCTAATATCAATATGGAGGGAGTATATGCCATCTGCTTGTCATCGTTAGGCAAAAGATTAATGCTTTGCTACATCAACATAAGGATATGGATTAGTTGCTGCAAAGATATGGATTATATGGTCCCATACTTGAAATGTTGGTAGAGGAATGGTGAGATCTGAGATGGACCACACACACTCGCATTTAAAGAAATGGCAACTATTAAATGGTTTGGAAATGCAATTATTAAATTGACCAAATAGGCATTAAAAGCACCTGTTTAGCCGAAAGAAAATAGACTTTTACAAGAAAAAGAACAGTCCTAACTGGTATGGGCTTGCATTTCTTGTTGGTTTTATTTGCTTACTCCGCCGACGCACATAAAATGATTTCTAAATATTAAAACTGTTTGACAAAATGCCTTAGAAATGATTCAATAAGTTCTGTTTTCTCTCAGTGCTTTTAAAATCTTTCCTCCGCAAATAATTTTGGAGATGACGTAACACAAAGAAGATCACAAATTATAATCATTGGTGAGGCTTTAGTGGAGAATGCCCAATTCGCCATTGTGTTCTTGCTATTTCTTAAGGCTTTTTTTATCAATTTTATGGTTTTGATTTGATCCCTGCGCAACTTTTTTTTTGTATAAATACCCCCTCCTAATCCGGCTTTGGTAGTCAGCTGAGCTTCCACCCAGTCGTCCAATTAGCCCCACTCCCCTCCAACAATCTCGCTGCGCTGCTCCCTTGCTCGCTTCTCCCCTTCCCACACCCCACGATCTGATCCCTCTCATCCAGTCACATTGCATCCATCTCCATCAATCTCCAGCATCAGATCCGTCGACCGTACTTACTTCTTGCATCAATCAAATCACCTTTGCAAAAAGATAAAAAGAAAAATATAATCTTGCATCGAAACTCTGCTTCGCTGCACTGTTTCTTGGATCGAATCTGCGTCTTAGTTCAGTCTGTTTGTTGAGTTCTTGAACCGAATCGAGTGAGTGGTGGTTTCTGGGGGGACTGTGGGATGGCGGGAAAGGTGGAGAAGATGGCGTCGATCGACGCGCAGCTGCGGATGCTGGCGCCGGCTAAGCTGTCAGAGGACGACAAGCTGGTGGAGTACGACGCCCTCCTGCTTGACCGCTTCCTCGACATCCTCCAGGACCTCCACGGCGAGGACCTCCGCGAGATGGTACCGTGAAATCTCTCCTTCTCATTTCTTCCCTTCTATCCTGGATCCACCTTGTGTGGCCAGTTGCTTTTCCGGATCAGGCTAACATTTGCAGTGGTTTATCCGCCATCCTACTATTTTTAGTGTAAGGCTTGGCTAATTTGAGTCAAGTTTGATCCTGTATGCTGACTGGATTAATAAATTAATTTGGAAGTTGGACCTTACTCTTAAAGAGCAACTGGGTTCCAGATGATTTCTCTGTTTCCTCTTCGATGCTATTCTTTGTTTAATTTTTTCTAGAACACTCCAAAATGCTATTCTTAGTGCTTAGAGCATGTAGCGGGGGGCACTAAATGGAGTTGGGAACTTTGGATGTTGACTTTACTTCCTTATATAAATTTTGATACACAATTAATACTTATACTTTTGGAGTATCGTCTTGCAGGATCGTGTTAATTCGTTTTCACTATATGGCTGTGCAAGTCAAATTTGAGTTGATCTTGTTTGCTAACTGGGATGACAAACAAGCTGTGACTTGCTTAAACAGGCCATAATCTTTATGATGAAGCTAGTAAACACATCAGTTTTTGATGTAGAGCAAGGGAGGAATTATTGTGGGCAAAGTGTTTACTGATAACAGATACCAAGTTGGCTTGAAATAACACTTGCCATATAATACGTATTTCATAAGATTAATTGATTGACTTGGTCGCAACCCTTGTGTACACAACTATGCAATACTAAAAGGACAATTCATTATGTTCTCTAATTGGCATGATTGCCAATATAAATCTAGGATAAGGAATTGCTTGGTTCAACTGTACTCTAAGGACATCACACCAGATGACAAACAGGAGCTTGACGAGGCTCTCCAGAGGGAGGTAACACACATAATCTATACTGCGAGAATTAGACTTGTGTTTTATCTACGGCAACTCCTTCCCTATATGCTCAATTTCTTCAGCTCTGATTTGTGCAAACCATGCGCTGATCTTATCAGCATATATAGCGCTTAAAATTGTTATCAGCATATATAGTGTTTAAAATTGTTATCAGCATAAGGCTCTACATACCATTTATTATGTAGGTACATCAATAATCCAAGTATTACCTTCCATTCCTTATTTTCAGATCCAAGCAGCCTTCAGAACTGATGAGATCAGAAGAACCCAGCCCACTCCCCAAGATGAAATGCGGGCTGGTATGAGTTACTTCCATGAAACAATATGGAAAGGTGTTCCAAAGTTTTTACGCCGTGTGGATACTGCCTTGAAGAACATTGGAATTGATGAGCGTGTGCCCTATAACGCCCCTCTCATTCAGTTCTCTTCTTGGATGGGGGGAGATCGTGATGGTAATAAGCAATGGGCCAGCTTCATTTTGCTCTCTGAATTTCATTGCTATGTTATTTGCATCCTAACGCCTTTAACCAACTTAGGAAATCCAAGGGTGACACCAGAGGTTACAAGGGATGTCTGCTTGCTTGCCAGAATGATGGCTGCAAATTTGTATTGCTCACAGATTGAGAATCTCATGTTTGAGGTACAAATGACTTGATTAGTTCATGTATCTGTTGTTATACTTATGGAACCAATGAGCATTGCAAAGTGGCATTTTTTGCAAATTCTTGCAGCTGTCTATGTGGCGGTGTAATGATGAGCTTCGGGCACGAGCAGATGAATTACACCGCTCCTCAAAGAAAGATGCGAAGCACTATATAGGTAAATTGGATTAGCAACTAATACTGTTTGCCATTTACAATTTTTTTCCCAGAATATCAGATGGTACATGGCTAGTTGACTTCCTACAACCAACATAATGTTATGAGACTAATCATTGATTTATTCCGTAACAGAGTTCTGGAAGAAGGTTCCTCCAAGTGAGCCATATCGGGTTATACTTGGTGATGTCAGGGACAAGCTTTACAATACACGTGAGCGGGCACGAGAGTTGTTATCCAGTGGATATTCTGACATTCCTGAGGAATCTACTCTCACCAACGTTGAGCAGGTCAATTTGATCGAAGGACTTTTGAACTGCACTAATTGAATTGTGGTTTTTTCTTTATAACAATTTTGGATTGATCATTGATATGAAAAAACTGTCTTGCTGCAGTTCTTAGAGCCTTTGGAGCTATGCTACAGGTCTCTGTGCGCTTGTGGTGACCGTGTAATTGCTGATGGAAGCCTTCTTGACTTCTTGCGCCAAGTTTCTACCTTTGGACTGTGCCTTGTGAGGCTTGACATAAGGCAAGAATCTGACAGGCACACTGATGCCCTTGATGCCATCACAACCTACCTTGGAATAGGGTCATACCGCGAGTGGTCTGAGGAACGCCGTCAGGAGTGGCTCTTGTCTGAACTCAATGGGAAGCGTCCATTGTTTGGTCCAGACCTGCCCACTACTGATGAGATTGCTGATGTCCTAGACACATTCCGTGTGATATCTGAACTTCCTGCTGACAACTTTGGAGCATACATTATTTCTATGGCAACAGCTCCATCTGATGTACTTGCTGTTGAGCTTCTCCAGCGTGAATGCCATGTGAAGACACCACTTAGAGTTGTCCCACTATTTGAGAAGTTGGCTGATCTTGAAGGTGCTCCAGCTGCAGTGGCCAGACTGTTCTCAGTAGATTGGTACAGGGAAAGGATTAATGGTAAACAGGAGGTCATGATTGGCTACTCAGACTCGGGTAAGGATGCTGGTCGTCTCTCAGCAGCTTGGCAGCTGTACAAAGCTCAGGAGGAGCTTATCAAAGTCGCTAAACAATTTGGGGTCAAGTTGACAATGTTCCATGGACGTGGTGGTACTGTTGGAAGAGGTGGAGGCCCCACTCATCTTGCCATTTTGTCTCAGCCACCAGAAACAATCCATGGATCCCTGAGGGTCACTGTTCAGGGTGAAGTCATTGAACAGTCCTTTGGTGAGGAGCACCTGTGCTTCAGGACACTGCAGCGTTTCACAGCTGCTACTCTTGAGCATGGCATGCATCCACCAATTTCCCCAAAACCAGAATGGCGTGCTTTGCTTGATGAGATGGCTGTGGTGGCAACAAAGGAATACCGGTCCGTTGTTTTCCAAGAACCACGCTTTGTCGAGTATTTCCGCCTTGTGAGTACTTCATTTCCCTTCATCAGATAGTTCAAATATATATTACTATATGTTTTGATGATTTACAGTGCAAATGTTCACATTGCTGATTGCTGTGCTACTACTATCTATAGTATACTTTGCCAACACTGAAACATATGAAAGCTGAAAATATAATGCACTCAAGGCACTAAGTTAAAAAAACAGAACATTTTTAGGTGGATGCATGCTGCCTTTAGCATACAGTTAATTTTCTTTGTAATGTTCATGTTAACAGGCAACACCTGAGATGGAGTATGGAAGGATGAACATAGGGAGCAGACCATCCAAGAGAAAGCCCAGTGGTGGAATCGAGTCTCTACGTGCCATCCCATGGATCTTTGCGTGGACACAGACTCGCTTCCACCTCCCTGTCTGGCTAGGCTTTGGTGCTGCCTTCAAGCACATCCTGGAGAAGGACATTAGGAACCTCCATATGCTCCAGGAGATGTACAATGAGTGGCCGTTCTTCAGGGTCACAATTGATCTGGTTGAGATGGTGTTCGCCAAGGGTGACCCGGGCATCGCCGCGTTGTATGATAAACTCCTTGTTTCATCAGAGCTCTGGCCTCTTGGGGAGAAGCTGAGGGCAAACTATGAAGAGACCAAACGGCTTCTCCTCCAGGTTTGTGCCCCAACTAAGAAAAGACTGAATCCGTGTTCAATTCGTAGAACAAAAGTATGCACTTGTCAGAATCCTCTACTTTCATAAATTGATTGGCTACTTCAAAAATTCAGGTTGCTGGACACAAGGATCTTCTTGAAGGGGATCTGTACCTGAAGCAGCGTCTCCGCCTCCGTGATGCGTACATCACCACTATGAACGTATGCCAGGCCTACACGATGAAGCGCATCCGCGACCCAGATTACCATGTCACGCTGCGCCCCCACCTGTCCAAGGAGATCATGGACTGGAACAAGCCTGCTGCGGAGCTCGTGAAGCTGAACCCGACCAGTGAGTACGCCCCGGGGCTGGAGGACACCCTCATCCTGACCATGAAGGGCATTGCTGCTGGGATGCAGAACACCGGTTAAGCCAAGAAATTATCTCCCGGAATGGACACCTTGAGTGTACCTTGAATCTGATCATTGGCTCTCGGCTCGATATTTTTGCCGATGTAGCTGCTTCTTTGACTTTCCCCATTGGCAATAACGGATTTGTACCGGAACATTATTACGTGATTTAATAATATATATCGAAATGGAATGGACATTGTTGGAGAAACCGTGGCTGTGACTTGAAGTGGAATGGAGTAGGAACCTACTACACTGATTATTCAAGGATTCAAGTCTAGTGGGAAACAAATATGATAGTTGCTCAGGATGGCTGCATCAATCTCAAAGCATCTTCTGATCACTTTAACTGCCATCCTCTTTTTTTCCTTACCATCACCCACCGTCACTTTTGAGTCCAAGTCCTGCAATATTACTAGCACTAACTAGACAAACCTTTGGGAGTCTTTACGTTGATTCTTACAAGGGAACTGGAAAGAAGAAAGATAACTCCTAAAAATTCTCATAAAAATAAAAAATCTGACCAAATCGATCATCTACCTTTGCCTTTATTCAAAATAAAAATAACATGCATATACGTTGTGGGACCAGGATCTTAGGGCCACTCACATACGGGATTAAACTACTCGGTAGAGAAGCTTGACCCGACTACTCCGAGAAAGCAGTCGGCTACGGTGTAAGACGGCGTAGTTGGCTGGAGGACAAGTCGTGTACGGCTAGGAGACTCATTCATTACCATGTTGTAGTACTCCTTGTTGTATACAACTAGGATTGTATGACGGACTGTTAGCAGCTGGTGGATGAGAAGGGAAGAGAATGGGAATTTGGAAGGAGCAGAGAAGGGACACGGGAGAGGAGAGGTCTGATTAGATCCAGAACATGAGTTTGTTAGAGTAAAGTTCATGTCTGTCTCTTCCTCTATCTCTCTTACATATACTAGCAGTGGGAACCCTTCACACGTTACTACGCCTGCTATTCTGGGCCAGACCGACCTGCGAGGCCCAACACTTGAAGAAATGACTTGGCCTTCATCTTGCCTCATGGAGCTGCTAACATCTCCCCCTCCTTTACTTGCTGGATGTCCCCAAACAGCAGCTCTTGGAAATTGTTGCTGAATAGCTTCCATGTCCTCCCAAGTAGCCAAAGAAATTGGGCAGTTAGACCATTTAATAAGTACCTGAGCAATTGAACGTTCTCCTCGCATCACCGATCGCCGCTGTGAAACCCTAGCGCTTGAAGCTCTGCGCCGCCGCCGTTCTCCCTCTCTAGTGAGTGCCACCGCAGACCTACCTCGCCTTTGCGCGTTCCCCCATCTCCTCCACCCCCGCCGGCCCTCACGCCCTCTCTCCGGTGGCGGAACTGGGGGTGGCCGGCAGGGGCCATTGCCACCCCCAACAAAAAGAAAATTTTGTGATACCCCTACTTCAACTCAAACCAATATAAGAAATATCTATTTCACTAATTCATATCCCCCAATTCTCTAAACTTTACTTTTTTAATTTCTTATCTTATAGTAGTATATAATTTTTTGATGAAATTATGCTAATTTTTTGTAGGAAACTAAAGGTAAAACTTAAAAGAAATACACTTTATTCTTTCTAATAAAAGGCAATTGAGGAGCGGGATGCGATATTAATATGATTGATCAAAATTCTCAAGTAGATTAATATGAATTAGAATTGCACACAATGGACATGAAAGATATATTGATCATTTTTTTGAAACTATTCATTTTTTGTGCATGTTGCTTAATTAATTACTATATAGTCATGGCTAGCTAGTGTATACTTGTGTCCATAATATAAAATTAAGATAAATTGCCAAATTTTTGAACCAGCACATGTCAATCTTGCCAGTTGGCCCCCTTTAATTTTCTCTCCGGTTCCACCACGGCCCCTCTCTCACCGTGTGCAGCGCCGCCGCCGTCAAGGTCGCCGTTCCCCATCGTCCGCCCACCTCGCTGCCACCGACCTCTGGTGAGCTCACCATGCTGTGGACCACGTCGTGCTAGCCCCGGCACTGCCGCTCGTCGCCCTCTGCCACCGCCGTTGCTTCACCATCGCCGCCCGTCGCGCAGCCGGTGCGCCGCGTCGCGCCCTTGGCCGTGGGCTGGCCTGGGCCTTCACCCGCGCCGCTGGGCCATGGGCTGCCCCTTGGGCTGCTCCCTCGGGGCTCTGCTGGGCCGGATCTGGTCCCTGAGCCCAATGTTTGCGTGCTGTGCATGTGTGGCTATGTTTATTGTGTATGCTGATTCTTGTTTGATTTTTATAAAATCGTGTAGATCTCAACAAATTGTGATTCTTGTTTTGTTAGGTTCCTGTGGAGATGCTATTCGATATGAAAATGCAAGTGGAACATGTTTCTGTTATTTATTTTCAGATATGGATTTATTTGTTCTAAGGATTAAAAATGCATGATAAATTGTATGTTGCTCTAAAATATGCAAATCCAACTTTTTTAGACTCATTGGCTCGCGACCTGTCCATATATGGATCAAGTTCACTGTTTGTAGCTTTTCACTGCTGTTTGAGCTTAATCTACCTTTCTAGGGCTGGAAATTACTACAGTGTTCATAAAATGCAGAAAATTGTTAAAATGGTGAATCCAGCTTTGTGAATCTCTTATTACTGTCTAGTTTATGAGAAAAAAAGAATTTGACATTTGTATCCTCTATTTAGATGTTTTCCCTGATTTATATGCTTTATGGATGCTTGTTTTAGTTTAATTACTGCTATTGAATGGAAATAGATATTAGGTTAAATCCAACTCTAATAATCTGTTTTTCATGTCTAGAACAGTACAAAATGACCTTGGTATTTTTACTGTATGTTTACATGCTTATTTTTCTTTATATGTTTTTAGAAGGTTTAATTTGTATATATTGTTGTGGATAAATGAAAATAGGTTTTAATGTAAGTTCAACCCCATGAATCTTGTATTAGCATATGCTGTTGGTACAACTTTTCCTTGTATTATTGTTCCATGTTTAATTTCATTATGGCCATATCATGCTTGCAAGTTAGTGTGCTTATGAGTAAATCATTGTAATGCTTTGTGTACCGCTTAGCTAGTTTAAGTACCCTGCGTTTTCCTTGTCCTTGCCATGCTAAATTAATTATTATGATTCATGAGCATTTCTTTATTGCATCATTCCTAAAGCATGCATACATTGATACATTTTAGAGAATGAGATGCCGGAGAACGCTACCGTTGAACCCGAGGCCGTTGAGGAGGTGTTTGTCGAACCCGAAGACAACCAAGGCAAGCCGCTAAGCATGCTTCTTGACCCTTTTTACAATATAAATTGTTTATTATGCTATATGTATGGGTTGCATGTGCTTAGCTATCTATTTATGTATTATTGGGTGGCACCTATGTCTTTGATGCATTTTACCTTCCCTGAATTTTACTTCCATACCTTGTCGCTTGTATACTTGGGTTAATGTTAACTTGTAGCTTAGCTATGCTTAGAGTTGGAGATGGATTACTTGGGTCAAGGGAAGGGATTTTTTGGTTAATAACATCAATACTAGGTTGCGAGATTTTCACATTGTTGGTCAATAATGGAACATGAGGTTAAAAGTTGGTTGCGAGACTTGGGCGGATTGTAGGGTCACGAGAAAGGAGTCTGAGTGACATAGAATCGCTTGAGCCAATTAAGGCCCGTCCGTGGATGACATTATTTTGAGCATAGTTTTCGTGCTACCACATGTCCAATTAATGGTAAGGATGATCCCATTATCTTAGGTGTCTTGTTCGTTTGGGGCACGGTCCGAGATATGTGGTTGTTGGACTTTATATAGGAACCTAGGGGTGTCCCCGGTGAACCTTGAAGGCATCTAGGCCCCTAATTAAGTTTTGATAATTAATGACAACCAACGTGGACTAACAATTTCATTTGAGAATATGAAAATAGGTTAGTCCCGAGAATCGGAATGAGCTTCAAAAGATGATGTGTGGATGGCATGTGTGCTATGGATCATGGGAAGCTCAAGACAAATGTATAAGATAGGGTTTTTTGCTTTGACCGGTCAAGATGTGATTAGAGGATGAAATATGACCGGGTTGATAGGCTAGATAGCCGTACTATCCAAAGGGATCAACGTCATTAGCTTGATGTGTCTATAGTGCCACTTTGATCATTAACTTGCATGTTGTGCATTTAGATGAGTGGTGACTTATCGTAGAAAGAGCGTGTTGAAAATCTGGTGGAAATCCAGTTCTGTCGAGACTGGTCAGACAGTCCGAGGCCTTGTCCTGGACAGTCTGAGATATGTGATTTAAAAATTAAATAGAAAATCTTCGGTATATTCTATTCGGGGTGTCCGAACGGTTCTCGGACAGTCCACGGGTTATGGTCGGACTGTCCGCGACCTGTGCTGATAGGTGGGCCCATGTGTGCTAACTTTCAAGCGCTGACTTTGATGGTCGGACAGTCCGGGGATGTAGTTCGGACAATCCGTAAAATAGCTCGGTTTTAGACGGAGAAGGTTTTCAACGATGCAAGGGGTCACACAGTCCACTCGTGCCTGGTGGACCGTCCGTGATGCGTCTCGGACAGTCCGCGGGTGGCGGGTGGCGGGTGGCGGTCGGACAGTCCGATCGGCCCAACAGTCATCTCTGACACACGTTTGACTGCGCAAATATGACCATTAGATTCAAGCTCGGACTGTCCGAAGGTGCAGGTCGGACAGTCCACGAAGGCCGTTTTCATGCTTTTTGAACGTAACGGCTAGTTCCGAGGAGAGGGCTTATAAATACCCCACCCCCGCGGGTGTGTGAGGTCTCTTGGCACTTTGGGAAGCTTACTTGACATACTACAGCCCTTGTTCTCCTCTCTCACTCACTCAATTGCTTTGAGATTGCATTTCTTTGTGAGATTGAGAGCATCTAGTGCATTGCATGAAGGATTTGATCATTGTGGCACTAGGGATTCATCAAGCGAGTAAGTTGATTTGTTACTCTTGGAGGTTGTCGCCTCCTAGACGGCTTGGAGCTCGTGATTCTATTGAGCATTTCAATAAGATTGTGAAGTTGCCTTGGAAGATTGGTGTGAGAGGTTCTTCAAATCACCTCGCCGGAGTGGTGAAGA
>OAMR01000005.1:310604-323834 GCA_900205405.1 Echinochloa crus-galli | reverse complement strand
ACACGACTATATAATGAGTAGCTACAAAATAGAAAATAAAAAAATAAAATATCTACACAGGTTCAAAATCTATACTCTAGCTAGACTAAATAGTCCTGTGACATAGTCCCATATCAACAACTGACACTAATTTGGGCACAGAAATAACGACACATAATTCCGATCTGCAAGATTTTTTTTCTTCTGCAAGTTTCGATTTCAAGGTTGGTCAAATAAAACCTCACTCACAATGTGAAGGTAGGGATTTTTCAGTTTAATTAAGGCGTGTATGGTACGGTAAGATAATAGATAATTTTCGATTTGAATGGAACTATAAGTGACATCCGATTTGAGCAATACGTTGTCTCTGATGACGAATAAAAAAACAAAATAAGAGTGGAGACGTCAACTGGCATCACTTGCATTCCGAATTTTGTGCTCACCTCGCCAGAGCGGTGAAGAGCAACTCTAGTGGAATCGAGATTTGGAGCGGTTCTTTGGTTCTAACCAGCTTAGAGATCAAGAGGAGTCTTGATAGAGAAGCAGTTGAACATTGAATTCATCTCAATGTGGATTAGGGGTGACCGGCAAGTCATACCACGGGATAAATTCTTGTCTCTTGTTTGTGAGTTGTCCATTATTGTTTACTTTGAGCAATTTAATTTGAGCAAGTTATCTATCTAGAACTTGAATTATTTCTTGTCATCCTAGGTTGCAAACCCCTCAACACAGGCTTAGAATAGATAGAGATTTAACTCCCCTTGTGGTTCTAATTAAATTCCTCTAGTGTTGTGATTGAAGTTTAAAACCGCATATTCACCCCCCTCTAGTCGGTAATCCTAGATCCTACAAACCTAGGTCTCCTCCACATAAGCTAGGCGTGTTCTCAAAAGTTCGGGGCTCTTTTGGGAAGGGTTGTCATGAGTGCCCCCTGTTGGACAAGTGGGCGAGCCGCATGGTCTTTGTGTCGTGTGGATAAAATAAGTACACCCTTGCAAGGTTAAATCAATTCGAATTGCCGCGCTCTCGGTTATGAGCAAGCTCAAAGCATCGGATTCTTCGCTAAGTTACCAAATATTTATGTTAAATGTTCCTATGTTCATGATCTATGTTTATATGATGTTGTACATGCTAAATCACTAAAACTTGAGGTGAGTTTGGGCAAGATTAATGAAACTTGCTAGCTATCTATAGGGTGTTATTTTACTTGCTAATGGTAAAAAACTAAGGCTAGGATGAGACAGGATTTTACAAAATTTACTTAACCTTAAAGCCTCATTCCTTGCTACATCCATATGCATGATCCTTGCTTATATATATTGCATAAGTCTTGCGAGTAACTTTTTGTACTCATAGTGCTATGGTTACTTAAGTTGCAGGTAATCCAGAAGTAGTGTTTGGTCACTTCTATTCCACCCACCCCAATGTCGATGATGAGTAGTCCGAGCCGCTAATGCTTGCATCGATGGTGCTCTTAGGCAACAACACCATTGATCATCTTTTACCTTCCATTGCGATTTAATGTTCTTTTGAGAGATCGATGTTGGGAAACTTTCACTAAACTCATGATACTATTGTCTTTGTTGGAGGGTCCAAAACTTGTATTTTGAAGCCCTTTCATTTAAATTTCGGATTTAAACTCCTTTACGTTGATGTTATAAACTTAAGTGTTGAACTCTTGTAATGTATAAAATTTGCCTCTATGATTATTGTGGTGATGAGAAATTTATAAACGATGCGTGTGCTTGATCTTGGGCATGTTGTAAACACATAATGGGATTACCGAATTTGCTCTCTTTTAAGTGAATTGGGCTTGATTACGTGGCCTCTAGACGTGGGTTAACACATGACACGTTGAAAAGATGAGCACGTGTTAGCTCTCATCTTATTTGAACATTCGGCGATCATTTAAATCGAATGTAAATTGGGTGGTTCTTTGCGCACTCTCCCTCCGGTTGTTGGCAATGGAGATTGATCGATGGGTCTGCAGAAGTTAAAGCCTGGGAGATTTGGGAGTAGGAATACACAAGAGACAACGTGCCACGTCGTCGCATGTAAGATTTAGTTTTATACTAATAACTGCAGTCACGCTTCCTGCGAATTTCGGTCGAGTCAACTAGTATCATACATTCATACGCACCACGAGGAGACACACAAGTCGCCAGCATGCCACGCACCAGTAGAGCCTCCGCCGCGTAGATCCAGGCGTGAGGGTACCGGATCCTGAATTCCTGATGCCGTCGCTCCGGAGTTGGCGCCACCGGCCACGGAGCAGCCCACCGCTGTGGGGTTGCACCCGTGTGCTGAAAACAGGCAAAGGGGAGCGAGGGCAAGGGAGGCTCCAGAGGCATTTTCCTCTCTCTGGCGACAGCAGCGGCGGTCTGGTCCTCCCGTGTCGCCCGTGGGATGGGGTGCGACGCGGGGGCGGAAGTATAAGGTTGTTTCGAGCTTTTGCCTGGTGGCCAGGTGAATACGCTCAGGGGGCCTAGAGATTATCAGACTTGAACCGAGCTGAGTGAGAGTTGCATCAGAAAGCACGCGCGTACGATGTCGAGTCCAATTCAGTCGTCGTTGGTGTCTCTGGGCCTCTTGTGCTCCAGCATATTGTATATATGGAGGTGAGTACGAGAAGAAAAAAGATGAGCAAATTGTGGTTGAGGTTTTGCCGGGTATATATATATATATATATATATATATATATATATATATATATACACATGTCTAGCCGTTTCAAAAAAAAAACGTTGCACACATGTCTATATATGAATATAATCGGCCGTTATAACGTCGAATAATTGAACGCTCAGCAGAATCCCAGCCTTGATTCTGTTGCAGCTAACTAGCCAGTAGTTAATATTAGCTAGTGATCGATGATATCATCAGTAGCTACCAGAGAGGATGCATTTAATAATTATATATATAGAGAGGGAAAAATCCATTCTACACGTACGTGTAGTTACTCCCACCTATGTATCTTATGATACACGATGAATTTGATCCGACGAAGGAGTATGTACATATATATAATATATGATGATACTAGACTATCTGTGATGATATATCGTTGGGTATGTAAGCATACATTAGTATATAACGATACTATTGTATATAGTATTATAAAGGTATAATCAAAATATATTTAAAAATAGGATTGATTTGAAATTTTTTTGTGTAACTCACTTAAAGTATCTTAGAATTAGTATATGAACATACTAAAAAATGATAAACTAATATGCGGAATATATACAATGGTATACTGATGGTGGGTGTAGCTACACGCATGTGTAGATAAAACTCATCATATTATATATATATAGGACTCCGCTAATTCATACCCTGGGTACAGATTAGTTATTCTGTACCCGAGCCAACCTGCAGCGCGCGCCCGCTCTGGGGCTCGCCCACCCGACGCGCGCGGCTGCTGCCGAACTCCCGCGCTGGCCGAGCGGCCCTTTCCTGTTTATCCGGAGGCGTGCACGGCACCCGTTCCGCACTTCCACCAAACTGGTTTTGTCCGATCTGCAAGATTTTTTTTCTTCTGCAAGTTTCGATTTCAAGGTTAGTCAAATAAAACCTCACTCACAATGTGAAGGTAGGGATTTTTCAGTTTAATTAAGGCGTGTATGGTACGGTAAGATAATAGATAATTTTCGATTTGAATGGAACTATAAGTGACATCCGATTTGAGCAATACGTTGTCTCTGATGACGAATAAAAAAACAAAATAAGAGTGGAGACGTCAACTGCCATCACTTGCATTCCGAATGACAAATCAACATGCACTTCGATGTTACATAAATCCCAACCAAAACAAGAGGTTACTAAGCATTTCTAACAACATGAGCTAAAGTACAACACCACATAACAGCTACTACTATCAGTATCTGAATCCCAATCCAGCTTGCCTGTTCTGATTGCAATCATTTCACCAGTTGTAAGACCGTGCATCTTCACTTCCAAATCTTTAGCAGTTGTGCCTTTTTCAACCCCTCCAAACCAAAGAGAAATACAATTAAAAATATCGCTTTACACAATCTTCAATGAAGGAAAACAACTACTGTAAAAGAAGATACAAAGCTCTTCTCAATCTGAATAGAGAGGGAATTAAGTGTATAAATACAGCATAATCTTAAAAAATCGGTGCTGTATTCCAATTAACACTAGCTATACCATATGAATATATCCCAAAGTTTGGATTCAGTGACACTGTGTTGTATCTCTCGGATGAACATAATTACATAAAGAAATAGAACTTACATGGAGCCACACATCTGAGTTCTGGGTTATTAGCTCACTCACCACTACTTGTCGATGAAGCATGTGCCGCAGAGCTGCTGCACGAGGTAACCCTTCAGCATATGTTGCCGCAACAGAGAGTGTGCCTACTGGAGACTCCACCGACTCATGCACCTTGACAGCTGACCACCACTCAAGGCCACAATGTGACCTTGATCTACCAGCCGAACACAACCTCACTCCACTGCAAAGCAATGAAGATGATGAGATGGAGCCAAACTTCGCCGGATAACTGAAGTTATAAATAGTAAAAAATTGGTCTACAGAGTCCATAAATATCTGAACAGTGATCCACGAACTAACCTCTTGAGCTGCTAGCCTGCTAACAGATATGCAACTAAGTATCGAGTTAGTGAAATGCAAGAGTGAAATTGAATCGCGTATGTTTCATACCATTATGCCATCTGAAATTAATTCAGATGCCATAGGAAGAGAGTAATGCAATGCTAGAGCCCTATACTGCAATACAAAAAATAATCCTTCATTTGCATATATATGAATCCCATGCTAAGGAGCACTCTGTCAACTAGATAAAAATCATGCATCACTGAAAGAGTAAGAACCAGATTGGCTATAGAAACAAAATCAGATTTATCCAAAAAGCATACGGACACAAAAAAAAACAATCCACCGCTATGTAATCCAGATTTCAGGCGCACTCAAAAAAAATTAAGCAACACAAGCAGCTGAGAAGGGATAAGGGCAGCATCGTGATTAGGAGGATCATCACTTGCACTATCGGAGCAGCCCAGTGTCACTGACCTCTTTTTGGCATCCTCATTCAAAAAAGAAAAAATTTATCTCTGCTCCAATGAGTGTTTCCATCAATCAGGAAACAACAGTTATGGCATTGAATATGGTGCATTTGTTAAAGATGAGCTAATTACATTGGCATGTTGTATAGCTCTAGGAAATCAGTAACATTTGTATGCACATAAAGTTACAAACACAAGCTAGCTTCACTAGGCAATTAAGCTCAACTCTGCATCAGTTTTTGCCAGAAAAATGAGTAGTACAAACTGCAAAGTTCAGGAGTAGTGCCGCCGCATCTACATTTGTATGCACATAAAAACACGACTATATAATGAGTAGCTACAAAATAGAAAATAAAAAAATAAAATATCTACACAGGTTCAAAATCTATACTCTAGCTAGACTAAATAGTCCTGTGACATAGTCCCATATCAACAACTGACACTAATTTGGGCACAGAAATAACGACACGCAATTGCAAATGCAGTACTGCTCAGTATACAGTGAGTAGATCAAATTTTGCAGAGTTAAAAATGCAAATATCTAGGTATTCAGAAGATTGCAAGGGAAAGATCTCACCAATGACACTGGTCAGCGACAGCAACCAGAGAATGCTACAAAACTGCTTGATAAATAAAGGTCAACGGAATCAATATTTTTTAGATAGTAGAAATGTACATAACTTAAGTAAAGATTTACCAACTGAAGCAAAATTACAATCACATTTCCATCCGGTTTAGGTGGTCAAACCAATATTATGACTTTGCATGCAACCATCAGTGAAGAGGGAATGTGAGGTCACAATAGTTGCACCGTCAAACATCAGCATTCGCCGAGTACAAGTGACTAGTGCGAACCCCAAGATCAAGATCAGGTTATGGCTTTCTTCCCAAAAGAAATATCCCCAGCATGAAAGATTTAGGTACCACTATGAAATATTTAGCTAGCCCAAAAGCTTCATTCAAAATTATTTGTGCAATCGGCATCCCTAATAAGTAGACTCTATTAAATATAAACAACAAAGTCAAACTGTTCAGGGGAGCATCCCGGTCGGACAAACTAGGATGTATACAGGTCTAACAGAACATAAATGCATCTTTAGTTAATTAGTTTATATCAATGGCACCATCACATGTCATCTAATTTTAACCAATGATTGGGATGCAGTAGAGGTTTACAAACAAATACATGGTCCAGCTTAATTGAGACGTACAGGTCACTGAAACAAGAAATTGGTCAACAAAGCCTCAATCATGGCACACATAAACGAAGGAAATGCATGCATTCTCATTAGAATGCCGCTGGTGGTAAGTACAGGGATCCACTGGTTGGTGAAACACCCAAGCCAGGCCTTGGCCTCCACGCGTGGATCCGTCTCAATCCTGCGTTTCCACGTCAGCCGACAGTCAGACCAACGCTAGATTCGCAAATCAATGCGGGAAATTGACAGGAAATTGAGAAAAATCTTTGGAAAACGGATGCAATGGAGATTGAGTGAGTACCTTGTGCAGTGTCGGGAAATCTCCATAGAAATCCTTGGCGGGGAGAAATCGTCCAGATGGAGAGCCTGTGAGAAACGAAATCGAGAGGAGGAGCCCACGCCCGTGACAACGTTTATGAGGGCGTGCACCCACATCCGGATGGCGCACCGCGCCGGGGAGGCTGCACCTCGCGGCAAAGAACACATCTAGTAGGGGGGCGGCAGGGTGCACCTCGGCGCCGTCTCGCCCAACAAGAGGGCGCAGGGAGGCCGTGGACGGGAGCTGCTGGTGCTCACCTTCTTCCGCGCGAGAGCTGGATGGAGCAGCATCGGGGAGCCAGCCTGAGGCCTTCCCGGGGAGGGGGATCTGCGCCACCTCGCGGAGGGGGCGGGAGCGACGGGCGCCAGAGTCCCGAAGCACGCCGTAGAGGAGGGTAGCAGGGGGAACGGCGGCCGCCGGGCGCCGACCGGGGCGGAGGATTCGTGGCGGCCGTGGAAGGCGAAACGGAACAAGCTGGGCGATAAAATTAGGAGAAACCGCCGCTTCTCTCTCCGTCCCAGGATCGTTTTTATTCAGACGCGCGGTGAGCGTGGAAATCGGAAAGAAAACTAAAACATATCATATATATAACTGATCGCCGCAACGGCGGGGCGGGTGCAGACAGATCGGATCCTCCAGCGCCGACATCGCCTTGCCTCTCGGCACGTGTCACAACTCGCAAGCAAGCGCTCAACCTACCTGCGCACGGAACAAATCTCGATTTTTTTTAAAATGATATTATTTTAATAATTAATTGAAAAATAGGTACTGAAATGTGGGAATTACAAAAATGTGGCTGTTGGAGAGCCGAAAAGAGACCTATCGGCTAGCCCACGCGGAGGTGAGGTGGCAAAATTCTCTACCGTCTGCGGATGTTGTCGTCGCCGATTGGACCACTGCCCGAGGGGTCTTCTCGGATGTTGGTGAGCCAAATAACCTATCAGCCAACGAACAGCCGATAGGTAGCCTAGCGGCCAACGAACATCGATTCACGGGAAATTTAGTAATTAAAATAGAAATGAAAGAGAAGACTGATCGAAGGGAAAGTTGAGCACTGCTGATTTCTCGCTATCAACGATTTATGTCGAGCATGTCTGCCTAGGGGTATCCCAGGGAGTAGATTTGTAGGTCTCGTCGAGTTCTACGGACGACAGTACACGAACAATACAAAGATTTAGACAGGTTCGGGCCGCGAGTAGCGTAATACCCTACGTCATGTATGCTTGTTGTATTGCACGTGGGTTGAGTTGTTTTGAGGGGTCCCTGCTCCTCCTTATATATCCGGGGGAAGAGTTACAAGTCGGTTACACAAACTACTCGTATACAACAAGGATTATTACAATAAGGTAATCTATTATGTATCATGTTCGAATACGAATAGTTTTATTGATCGACTACACCGTCCTGTACCCTAACCGGCTAGTCCGAAGTAGTCGGATCAAAACTCTCCATATCGAGTAGTTTAATCCCTTGGATGAATGGCCCTAGGGATCCTGGCCCCACACTCGCCCCGAATTTCTGTACGTGCACACTTTCTGGTGTTGACGTACGTGCGTGTCTGGGATTCTCGACGTTTGTGCAGGTGCTTTCCGAGCCACTACATGCAGGAGATCAGGCGGCTGAACGCCTCGTTGGAGGCCGTGCTGACGGAGTCCATCGGCCGGAGCCGGGAGATCGCCGACGAGGGCCGCGCCACGTCCGCGTACGGGAGCAGCGACGGTTCAGCTACGACCTGCGGCTGGTGATGATCGACGAGTGCAAGACGTTCTTCTTCGCCGGGCACGACACGTCGGCGCTACTGCTCACCTGGGCGCTCATGCCGCTCTTGACGCACCACGAGTGGAAGGACTGGGCCCGCACCGAGGTCGTCCGTGTGACAGCCCAAGGCTTAATAGGATTGACAGAAATATTCATACCAATACGTTGCAACTTCTTTTCTGGAAACTCATATCGAAAGAACTCCGGGATTATTGTGCTTGGGCCGGAGCAATTTAGGGATGGGTGACCGATCGGAAAGTTCTTCCCGGATGCCCACGAGTGAGGACAAAGTGCGTAGAAAAGACGACTTGTGTTGGTTTGTGAGGATAGACCTGAGGTCCCAGAGGGCTGCCACATGTAGGCGGGCCTGGCCTCGGGGAGGCGGGACGTTATAGCCCGCATTTACGGCGACGCCCGTAGTCCTACGACGACCTCTTCAAGCTCACATACGTGCGTCCCCTACCGGCGGGCCTGTCGGTGTGGATCCCAGTGCTGGCCATCCACCACGACGAGTCCATATGGGCCTCTGGCGCCAACGAGTTCAGGCCGGAGCGCTTCGTGGCGGGGGGCGGCCGGCGTTCCTGCCGTTCGCGGCGGGCCCGCGCAACTGCATCGCCAGGCATACTCGCTCGTCGAGGCCAAGGTCGTGCTTGCCATGCTGCTGCTGCGCTTCCGCTTCGCCATCTCCGACGACTACCGCCACGCGCCGGTGAACGTGCCCACCCTCCGGCCCAAGAGGCCTCGTTTCTCTCGCTCACGCGTGCAGTGAAAGGGAATGGATGAGGTAAAATAAATCTATCTCTTAGCCGATAGGCCTTATCGGCCATCCACCGGCCGATAGGTAAATTAAGCTTTTCGGCCCCTGGCCGGCCGATTAGTTCCTGTCGGCCCTTCCACGGCCGATAGGTCCTCTTTCGGCTCTCCAACAACCGACTGATAAATATTTCTATAATTCCTACATTTCGACACCTATTCTTGTGATTAATCATTAAAATAATATTATTTAAAATAAAAATTCCAAATCTCGCTGAAAGATTGTGTGTTTGGATCGATCGTCGATCAGATAGCGCGGCGGTCGACATTGGTGGACGAACTAAGCTAACACCTATTTGCTACTCTTCGATAGCCTTGGTAGTTCCTCTCTGCCTAGAGGTGGAACTCGGGCCGTGCCTCACGTGCCGCGGGTTGCTTCGTGCCTAGACTTTTAGGCACGCGAGGCACGTCGTGCCATACAGGCATGGCACGACAAGCTTTTACCTAGACTCAAGTACGGCCCACGGCACAATGGCCCGTGTTCGTGCCGTGCCAACCCAAGCACGGTCCTCAAAATACATGAGTTTGTATCATGCGACCGTTCATATGTTCATATATACTATTACTTCATATGATACAAGAATTTATAAAACTAATGGATTAAATGACTCTTGTTATTAGATATTGTTGGTGAACATTAGAATTACCACGCGACCATAGAAAATGCTACTGATTTTCTTAATTTATAAATAATCGTTGATATGATTTCATATATTAAAGGTAGATTTTTATGATTTTCTTATATTATAGTAGTTATTTGAGGTTTGTGGAAAGATAATTAAAAAATATATGGATAACAATACATGTTAGTGTAATGGATCATTTTCGTGTCGTGCCGGCCCAAGCACGGCTCAAGATTCGTGTCGTGCCGTGCTACCCATCATGCTGAGATCCTAGGCACGACACGGCCCTCGCATTCGTGCCGTGCTGGCACGGCCCAAAATTAATCGCGTCGTGCCGTGCTTTGAGCCGTGCCAAAACGCCGTACTTTGGATGGCCCATAAATAGCACTGTCCAAGTCCCAACTCTATCTCTGCCCGTAGCCGCTGCTATATAGGCGTGACCTGACCGCTTTAGGTTCGTATATAATAACAATGTGTACGAGTTGGAACGGAAAACGCCTATCGAAAGGAGAGGATACAACGCTTACACTACACCGGCATACATGGAACAAAATGTAATCACAAAGAAAGGGTGTGCATGACCGTGACCTCTTGTTATAAAAGTAGTTTCTTAATTTTATCTTTATGTTCCACACCTATGCTAGTTTTATTTATTTATCTATCTACTCCCTACGGTATCGTATTAAAAGTCTTTTTGGACAAGGTTTGAATCAAACATTGGGAATATAAATCATGAATAACATTTGTCGTTCAGTTTGAAAATGTGAAAATCATATAAATAGATTGGTCTTGAAAATTACTTTCATAAGAATATACATATATAACTTTTCAAAAAATATTTTTATAGAAAATTAAAGTCAAAGTTGTGATTTGGTGACCGTGTCATTAAAACACTACCTCTCTTAGCGATTCCACCTGTCAGGCATTTTTTTCGTCAAATCCTACACCTCCCTCGTCTGTCTCTGTAGTATAGAATCGTCGAGTTTGTAACCAACATAGTCTCCGACCAACTATCTATTATGCAATCTTATTTTTTACGGTCTTGCTAGCGCCCGGACGTCCGACGGGAACAAAAAAATCAGACAGTGACGTGGAGCAACCACAACCAAGTATTTCTCTCCGATGATACTATAGCACAGAAAAATCCCGCCACAACATGGGTAAGATGTTGCATGCAACATGTAAAATTTTCGCAACATCCAAGAATAGCGTATGGAACATCAAACAATAGTATCTGCAACATAAGTAGTCATCATTTGCAACACTAGAAACACGCGCTCACAACTCTCAGCCACGCATAGCAGGAGTCAAAAAATTCCCAATTTTTTTGCAACATCTGGATGAAACACTTGCAACATTCATGCGAAACATATGCAACATCGCAACATCTCAGATCTACTTTTGCAACATTCACATTGAACAATTGTAACATTTTTCTGAAACATCTGAAACATATGAGATAAACACTTACAACATGCAGCAAAACCCTAACAAAAAATGAGAACCGAAGGAGGAAGAGGAGGAAGATGGCGAGCAGAGAGCGCTAGCGCGGAGGAGATGGCCGCCGGCGGCGGCGCCCGAGGAGGAGATGGATGGCAGCGGCGCGGAGACGAGGGAGGCCGCCTCGACGCGGAGAAGGGGTGGCAGCAGCAACACGGAGGAGCGGGGATGGGGAACGACGGTGGGGATGCAGAGAAGCAGGGATGGGGGAGCGACGGCAGCGCGGAGGAGCGGAGATGATGGGCGATGACGCAGAGAAGCAGGTGCGGCGTCGGTGCTTGGAGGAGCGGACGTGGTGGCGGCGTGCAGTGCGCGAAGGAACACATATGGAAGAGGGGGAATGGACAGAAGAGGCGTCAGGTGAGGAGGAGCATTTAGCGATGAATATGGGCCGGCCCGTCTAATTTTTTGGCCATGCGTCAGATGCGCGAACTTAGGCCTTGTTTAGATCCCAAATTCTACCTCCAAAGTTCACTATCCAAAAAGAAAATTCACATCACATCAAAATGTCATAGCATGTATGGAGTACTAAATATAGATGAAATCAAAAACTAATTGCACAGTTTTTTTGTATTCTACGAGACGAACATTTTGAGCCTAATTAATCAATTTTTGGACAATTTTTTACACATACAAACGAAATGCTACAGTGACGGACGCACCTCAAAAGGCCAAAGTTTACTCTTAAATTTGGGAACTAACAAGGGCTTAAGCATTACCGTATTTTTTGTTAAACGTGCGTATCATTGGTACGTTTGGCTAGTACACGAAAGGAGTCAGCTATAATCGTCAATTTATATTGAAAGGAGTGACCTACACGCCCGTCGTTACGTTTACCTGCGTCTGCGGATGACGTCTCAGCGTCCGTCTTCGGTCTGATCCTCCACTCCAGTACACTGGAGGCTTGTCGTGTGTGTTGACTTCAAGTCAATTCCCTGGGCCCCGGCGCCTGATGCATTCACACGCGCACACAGACAACACTGGCCAATCCCCGGCCACCACCTGTCTACTATCCCAGGCCTACACCGTTTATATATAGAAAGTGTTGTGAAACATGTTCAACGGTTGAATCTTCTCCCTCTCACGCCTCTCACGACAAGCACAAGAACATAAGTATAAAGTAGATAAGACACGATATAGGTGGAGCTTCTCTTTATTCCTCAAATCGATATCTTACAATAGGGGTGCTCCTCTGTATATATACTCCAAAGTAAAGGTAGAGTTTGGTAAAAGCCCACAACATAACTGGACTAGGACTCTAAGTCATTTATCTCCCCTGCCTGGTTGGTAGGTCCGGTCAGGACTCTCCAGGAGTCTTTGTTTACAACAGAAAAAACAAATCCAACACCAACTCTCAGAACCGTGAAGACTTGAGGTCAACTCTAGTCCTCTTTGGTCTCCTCACTCCTTCAGTTCGGTTACTCCGTATTAAAAATCCACACTCCAGCAAGCTCGGCAATGGCAGTGGCAGCAGCCACGAGGAAGCAGCGGCAGCACTGTTCCAGCAGTCACAAGGTCCTCCAAGCACGCTCCCGTCGCCGGATAGTTCTCCACTTCTCCTCCCTTCTCTTCTCTACCCGCATTACCTGAGGAGGAGCCAGAGCCACGCCGGCGTCGCCCTGCTAGATCTCGACATCCATGTCGCTACCCAGCGCCGCCGCCCGGGACGTAGTAGAGCCGCTGCCGGGGGACTCGTCGGAGTACAAGCTCCGGAAGCAGCTCCTGCTGCTGGCCACGCTCGTCCTCAGCGTCACTTATGTCGCGGGGCTCGAGCCGCCGGGCGGGGTCTGGAAAGAGGACGCACCCGACGCCGCCGCCGCCGGCCGCCGCGGCGCCACCAGGGCCGGCGCGCCCATCCTCCGCTCCACCCACGGGGCCCGGTTCCTCTCCTTCTACTACTGCAACTCCACCGCGCTCGTCGCGTCGCTCGTCGTCATCTCCCTCCTCCTCCTCCAGCACCCTAGCCGCGCCCAGCTCGTCGCGCTCCG
>OAMR01000005.1:254574-277671 GCA_900205405.1 Echinochloa crus-galli | reverse complement strand
CGGCTAGTAAGGCCTCGTATTCGACCATGTTGTTGGACGCCGGAAAGTGCAGGCGTACCACGTGTCTTATATGTTCTCCGAGGGTGAGACGAAGAGCAGGCTTGCGCCCGCGCGGTTTTCATCACAGACCCGTCGAAGTACATGATCCAACATTCGGCTTGGATCTGGGGCGGGGGCAGCTGTGTGTCGGTCCATTCTGTCATGAAATCGCCAAGAGCGCGATGTGGTTGAGCTCGAGGCCATGGAATTTGTCCTCGAGCCGGCATACCGCGTTGCAGTATGTTTGCATTTTGTCGTCGTGGCAGCTTGCCTCTTTCATAACCTGATCGATGACCAGTTGTGAATCTCCCTGGATGTCGAGGCGTTTGACACCCAACTCTATAGCTATACGAAGGCCGGCTAGTAAGGCCTCGTATTCGACCATGTTGTTGGACGCCGGAAAGTGCAGGCGTACCACGTGTCTTATATGTTCTCCGAGGGGTGAGACGAAGAGCAGGCTTGCGCCCGCGCCGGTTTTCATCACAGACCCGTCGAAGTACATGATCCAACATTCGGCTTGGATCTGGGGCGGGGGCAGCTGTGTGTCGGTCCATTCTGTCATGAAATCGGCCAAGATTTGCGATTCAATTGCCTTGCGAGGGGCATAAGTGAGGGCTTCACCCATCAACTCCACGGACCATTTGACTACTCTACCCGAGACATCCTGGTTGCGGAGTATCTTCCCCAAGGGGAAAGATGAGACCACGGTGACAGGATGAGCCTCGAAGTAGTGGCGCAACTTGCGCCGAGCTTGCACTACTGCGTAGAGCAGCTTCTGGATTTGTGGATATCGCGTCTTGGTTTCGGTCAGAACCTCGCTGATGTAGTATGCCGGCCTTTGGATGGGCAGAGCGTGTCCTTCCTCAGTTCTTTCTACGACGATGACTCCGCTAACTACTTGGGTCGTTGCGGCTACGTAGAGGTAGAGGTGCTCGCTCTCCTTAGGTGGCGTTAAAATTGGCGCTCACGCGAGTGATGCTTTTAGCCCATCGAGGGCTTTCTAAGCCTCGGGGGTCCAAGAAAAATGCTCGTTCTTTTTTAGGAGTCAGTACAGGGGCAAGCCTTTCTCGCCGAGACGCGAGATGAACCGGCTTTGGGCTGCTAAGCATCCCAATACCCTTTGTACCCCTTTTAGGTCTCGGATCGGTCCCATCTGTTCGAGGGCCGAGACTTTTTCAGGGTTGGGTTCAATGCCTCGCTGAGAGACTATGAAACCCAAGAGAATGCCTCGAGTCACCCCAAAAACGCATTTTTCCGGATTTAGTTTTACCCCGTTGGCCCGGAGACAATCAAACGCAACGCGCAAATCGTTTACCAGGTCATTCGCCTTCTTGGATTTTACAACAATATCGTCAATGTATGCCTCTACGGTTCGCCCGATATGATCTCCGAAAACACGAAGCATACACCGCTGGTATGTAGCTCCGGCATTTCGAAGGCCAAACGACATCGTGACATAGCAAAAGATACCAAAATGCGTGATAAAAGAGGTTGCCAGTTGGTCAGAAACTTTCATCTTAATTTGGTGGAAACCAGAATAAGCATCAAGGAAACATAACAGCTCACATCCCGCGGTTGAATCCACAATTTGATCGATACGTGGTAAAGGAAAAGGTACTTTTGGACATGCTTTATTTAAACCAGTATAATCTATGCACATCCTCCATTTCCCTTTTTTTTCTTAACTAAAACAGGATTAGCGAGCCAGTTAGGGTGAAATACCTCCTTGATGAATCCGGCCTCGAGGAGCTTGCGCAGCTCCTCACCAATGGCCTGGCGCTTTTGCTCGTCAAAGCGTCGCAGGCGTTGAACCACCGACTTGGAGTGGGGCAGGATATCAAGGGAGTGCTCGGCGACCTCCCTCGGTATGCCTGGCATATCCGAGAGGCTCCACGCGAAGATGTTGGCATTGGCGCGGAGAAAGTCGACGAGCACCACCTTCCTATTTGCCGACCCTTACCGTCTTGTCGTTGGGGATGCTGGGGTCGAGGGGCACGGGCTTGGTGTGCTCCACAAGCTCGAAACTGCCTGAATGCTTCGAAGTGGAGGGGATGGTTTCGTTTGCCATCTTCTCCAGGTCCACGATGAGAGCCTCATCCTCGACAAGTGCCTCAGCGCTCTCGACGCATTCCACGTCGCATATGTAGGCATGTTCGAACGATGGGGCCACGATGATGATGCCGTTTGGCCCCGGCATCTTCAACTTGAGGTATGTGTAGTTTGGGATGGCCATAAGCTTGGCATAGCATGGGCGGCCAAGTATGGCGTGGTATGCACCTTGAAATCCCACTACTTCGATGGTCAGGGTTTCCCTGCGGAAGTTGTCGGGGGTACCGAAGCAAACTGGCAGATCGATCTACCCGAGGGGCTGAACTCACTTTCCCGGCGCAATGCCATGGAATGGCGCCTTGCTGGGGCGCAGCATGTCCCTCTCGATGCCCATGAGCTCCAAATATGAGACATACATGATGTTGAGGCTGCTGCCTCCGTCCATGAGTACCTTGGAGAACCGGGTGTTGCCGATTATTGGATCAACGACAAGCGGGTATTGCCCCGGATTTGGGATGTAGTTGGGGTGATCCTCTCGACTGAAGGAGATGGTCTCCTCTGACCAGTCGAGGTAAGATGGCCCCACCTTGTGTATGGATAATACCTCTCGGCGCTCGCGCTTGCGCTGTCGAGTGGTCATGTTCGCTGTTGGCCCCCCGAAGATGAAGAAGACGTTCTCCACCTCCGGGAACCCTTGGCCACTCCCGTCGCCCGTGTCCTTTTTTCCCCCTTTGTCCTTCGAAGCGGTGCGGTTGAAGTATTTCTTTAGCATTCCGCATTGCTCGAGGGTGTGGGTTACGACGCCCTTGTGATAAGGGCAAGGTTTCTTGAGCATGTCATCGAAGATGCCGCCTC
The DNA here is from genome assembly GCA_900205405.1 of Echinochloa crus-galli. NCBI lineage: Eukaryota > Viridiplantae > Streptophyta > Magnoliopsida > Poales > Poaceae > Echinochloa > Echinochloa crus-galli. Next base: position 274,728 of record OAMR01000005.1, on the reverse strand, counting down.
CTCGAGGGGGGCCTCGAGGAGCTTTGGGAGCAGCAGGGTCGACTGCGAGGATTTCGTCGGGGTCCTCGGTCCGCTCTTGTCGGCGCGAGGCTTTTTGGGGCTTCTTCCCCTTCCTGCCTTGCTTTTGTTTCTTTGTGGATCCTTTGGACTTGCTGCCCTCTGCGGGCATTTCATCCGTCCGCTTCCCCTTCTACCATCAAAGATGGCTCCAACCGCTTCCTCGCCGGAGGCAAAGTTGGTGGCGACATTGAATAACTCGTTTACACTGGTAGGAGGACTTCTTCCTAACTCGCGCACCAAGTCCCGGCAGGTTGTGCCCTCGAGGAAGGTGTGGATGACTTCGGAGTCACCCACGCTTGGGAGCTCGGTGCAGCGCTTGGAGAAGCGGAGGATGAAATCACGAAGGGACTCATTGGATGTTTGGCGACACCCTCGAAGGTCCCACGAGTTTCCAGGGCGGAGGTAAGTGCCCTAAAAATTACCTACGAACGTCTTCACGAGGTTGTTCCAGTCGTGAATCTGGTTCGCGGGTAGGTGCTCAAGCCATGTCCGCGCAGAATCCGCCAAGTGGAGCGGCAAGTTGCGGATGATCATGGCATCGTCAATCGCGCCGCCCAATAGACAGGCGAGGCGATAGTCGTTGAGCCACACCTTTGGGTCTGTCTCCCCCGAGTACTTGGTGATGGTCGTCGGTCGTCGGTTGCCTGAATCGTGCGGGAATCGGGGCCACACGGATCTCCCAGCCAAACACCTGGGCTCCCGGGGGCTCTAGCGTTGGGCTCTTGTCTTCGTCGCTGTCGTAGCGGCCTCCACGGCGGGCTTGGAAACCGCGAGATGTGCCATCCCACCTCTTTCTGTTGAGGGTGTTGCGAGCATCGTCGTCGCGGGCGTCACCGCGTGTGTCAAGGATTCGCTCCTTGAGAGGCTTCCTCCCGATGCATTTGTGCATTGAGGGTGCCTTTCCCTTATTCGAGGGCGGGGGTGGCATTGGATTATCCCTTCGCGGGGTCTGTGCCGATGCCTCGTGCTCCCGCGTTGCTCCACCAGTTTTTGGGCCAGTGGAACTGCGTATGCGAGAGGCTGAGCTTTCAGCTTGCTGCATAGTCGCTTGCTCGATTAGGAGCTGCACCTCTTGGCGCAGATTTCGGCCTTCGGGCGTTGAGGGCTCTGGCATGGCTCGGATTAAGGTCGCCACAGCGATAAGATTTTGGCTTGCCCTGGCTAATGCGAGTGGGTCGTCCACATCGTCATCAGCCTCGATGCGGGCTCGTGCTATGCGCTCGGCTTCCCTGGCACACGCGCCGCGCATAGGACGGTTGTCCTCAAGCATTGCCCGGAGCTCTCGGACCTGTCGGCGTTCTTCCTCGAGCTTGGCTTCAAGTTCGCGGACTTGGGCTAGTTGTGCTTGTGCAAGCGGAACGTTGTCAGGCGCCTGCTCGTGATCCCTAGCGTGTGCTGTCTCTCCTGCCCCGTCATCTCCGCCATCCCTTCCCGGGATGACGACGAAGCACTCCCTGGCGGGATCGTAATCCACCTCGCTAGAGTCGTCGGAGCAGGTTAGGCAATAATCTGCCACAGCCTGGAATGACAAAAAGGCCTCACGATCGCGAAGTCCTGAGTAGTCCCATTCGGGGACCCTCTGGCCGCTCTTGTGTGCCTCGTTGCCAGAGTTGGGGTAGTCGTCGTTTGGTGATGTTGCTATGAGGTTGCGAATTGAGAGCAAGTGGTGCCCTGGCAGATCCTCATACGCTGTCATGTCCGTGTCAACTGATGAGGAATTGGTCACGGTTGCGATGCGCGCTTCACCGGGGATTCACCACGGGTCGACCGTGTTATCCTTGGCCGAGTGCGACATTGTGGTAGTGTTCTTTGCCCTTGTCGTGCTGGACTCAACCCGTTTGGGGGAGCCGGCGCGGGCCGCTCTGCATTGCTCCACGCGCGTTCGCCGCGCGCGTTGACGCGGACGCTTTTTGCGTGGTGGTGGTGGTGGTGACGGGAGTGGTGGTGGCATGCCCATGCTGGTGCTCCTCATCAGGAGCTGCATGTTGTAGCCATCGCCAGTCGCCCTAAACTCGAGACTCCCGAACTAGATTTCGAATCCAGCAGGGAGTTGATCTGATGTCGGCATCGGAAGAAGATTGTCGCATACGACTCAGGTTGCCATCAAGGGAGATGGTGGATGAAATGGTTGATCACAGCGCGAGACCCCGACCTGGCGCGCCACTATCGGTGTTTAGAAATCGTGGTCCTGACACCAACCAGAAATGCGCTGTGTTCTCTCCCCTGATGGTTGATGCAGAAGATAATGCAAGACACGAATTTATCCTGGTCCGGTCGCAAGACCGTACTTCCAGCGAGGTGGTATGTGCGAAATGTTATTCTGCACCGGACTGCAAGTAGTAGGGGATACAAGTAGGTTGGGAGAAGAGGCTAGACCTCCAAGTCCCAGATGATTGAGGCGGAGTGCCAATATCGTGGTTTTCGGAGCGTGTGCGAGTATTCTGTCTTATCTGATCGATTGATCCCCCTCTCCTTTTATAGGCCAAGGAGAAGGGGTTACAGGCGTGTGTCGTTGTGCAGGCGTAGGAGCTGCACAATAGTAGGAGTGGCGTCGGGCGTGCTTCTTTGTCCTTGGCCACTGTTATGCGGTATTGCGGTACCTGTGATCGATTCTCGTACTGTCGATGATGCCAGGGAGTGGTTTTGAGGATCCGAGCTATCCTTCGTGCGGTAATGATTCGCCCGTACACCATTTCGAGGGTCTCCCATGCCAGGGTACAGCCCATTCTGTGGGAAATCACTGTGGGAGTTGGTAGTACAGGGAGTTGGAGTGACCCGGCCCTGTTCGTATAGTGGCAAAATGTGCGCACAGCGCCAAGGATGGCCGCATAGTGCTCGGGATGGCCCGCCATGCCTCTGCCGTCCTCTCTTCTTCTCCTGCTGTTTGCTCGAGGGTCTCTCCCGCCCGGTGGAAGGCTTCGGATCGTCGGAGTTGGCAACATAGGGAGTTGGAGTGACAGGCTCTGTTCGTACGGCGCCGTCCTGCCTGCACAGAGCCTCGGTTGGCGGCATAGTGACGGGAGTTGACAGATGCGATGGGGGGTCGTGGCTGTCAGGGCGGTATGGCGAGAGATTTACCTTTTGACTTTGGATGCACGGCGGTGGTGAGCGCCATTAATCGTTTGTCGGAGCGGGGGTCTCGACCGAGGCGGAGCTCTCCCTATTTCGTAGGTTGCTCGAGGCTCGATCCTCAGGCCTCGACCGAGGCGGAGTTCTCCGATTCGCTCGAGGGGTCGGTTCCCTCGAGCGAAGCGGAGATTGTGGTGCGCGTCGAGGCGCTCCGCGGGGTGCCTTGACTGGGCCTTCGTTTGTTGCTGGGCCGTGGGCCTTAACTTCCGTTTCTCTTTTTCTGGTTATACGCATGAGTTTAATGTTTAACAAGGGTGATTATCCCATAGGTTTGTGTACCCCTAATGATCGCCCCCAACAAACAGCGAGCAGTCAACACAACACCAGCCAACGGACTGAGGAGAAGTAGATCTGCACCCCTTCACACAAAAGAAACGAAATGTTGCTACATCCATAATGAACAACTAATGACATAGAATTACAAATCCAAATCCCAAGCCAACAAGTCGATTTCATACCTTACCACTACTTAGAAACCTAGATCACTCAGGTTGCTGCACAAATTACATGAGACAGTGAGGGATGCAACGAGATTTGCATCTACTACTATGAAATCAGAAGAGGAAAGAGGTGAAATTGAGGGGGGCAAAATAAATCACTTGCCTTTACACCGGAGTTCTTTTCATATCGTGACCGCAAATCAAAGAACGAGGGGATTAGGGCCGGTCTTCCGCGACGCGCAAAGAGGAGAGGATAGATTGAGAGGACATGATAGTTGAGGCGATGCGGGGAGTAGGGAGGAGTTACCTGGCGGCGGAGGGACTAGTGAATGGCGATGGCGGAGGGGAGTGGCAGTAGGGGTGAGGATATATGGGTGGAGAATGGCACGAAATGGGAGGTAACCCTAGGGTTTTCTAGCGTGCATGCATCAAGCAGGGGTAAAGTCACACGCGCTCCATCGTCCGCATCGCGAGAGCCTGGCTTGGTGGAAACGACGAAAATATTCTTATCGCCGGAGCTTGGCTGGGAGGACCAATTTGCATCGCGGGGGCCTGGCCCAAAACCTGATGCAACCATCCAAACACGGCCTGGCTGAGCCTGGTCGGACTGGATGCATGCATCCAACAGCCCCGTAGAGTCGTGGACGGGCATGGTTACCTCATGGAAGCAAAGGGACCCATGCTAAGGGTCGAGTGTTTAGTCCAATGAAGTCTTTTCTGCACATTGGATTTAACCGGAAAAGTGAATAAATAGTTACTTTTAGTTTTTATTTTGTTATATGTCTTGTTGGCCATTCATAATCTTATGGAGGTTTACTACTCGGCTTATATTACTATATAGTGGAGGTACTCCCTCCGTCCCATGAAAAATACAACTATGGTTTTTTCAGACCGATTAGTATCGTTGACAAAAGACCATACTACCCTTAGTAGCCATCTCAATCCCACAAATTTAGACATAGAAGATGGAGGTACATACGTATAATTATCTATTTAAGGAATAAGACAGTTAGTTATTACTAAAATTACATTCTTTTGTGGGATTCTTTTGAATATCAGAATTGCACTCTTGATAGAATGAGATGGAGGGAGTACGCGGGTGCTATGCTTTTGATGGTTGGGTGATAATATAGTCACATAGTTATATAGACTCATATTGTTTATAAAACATACGAGTTATTAGATCTTAAGAATGAAATACAAAGAAATCAGAGTTAAACACAAAGTTTGAATTGAATTTTGGTCAAGTTCTAAAAGAATTTTTAAGGCCGGATGGTCTAGTGATTGGCAAAAGCACATATAGGAAATTAAAAGCTGTTAAACACCTGCACTCTAGGAAGTCATACATTTACAAACAGAGATAAGACATAGTGGATTATCAAAATTATTCAAACTGGTTTCGGAATTTGAAAGATGCTTAGCAAAGGCCTCGGAAATTATCTTGTGATCCGTTTTGTCTCCAAGGTGTAAAGCCCTGCAAAACCCTTGATTCCCCCGACTCCAGCCGCCTCTGCACTCTGCTCTCCCGTTCGCCACTCTCCCACCCCTCGTGCTCTCCATCTCGCTGCTTCCTCGCTCCCCTCCACCGCCCCAGCCGCCGTCGCCGCGGATGGACTCCTCCTCCTCCCCCTCCCCATCTCCCTCGGCGGCGGCGCCGGACGGCGCCGATGCGGGGCGGTACACGTTCAGCCCGAAGCTGCGGTGGCAACCGGAGGTGGAGGAGTACTTCGCCGCCGCGTACGGCCGGGACAGATTCGCCCGCATCTCCGAGGCCCTCGCGTGAGTCTTCCCGCCCGCCAGCCTCTTGCTCTGGCGTTAGTCGCCTTCTCCGGATTAGTTGGTTGCTGCTGATTCTAGGATTCCTGTTTTTTCCTTTTATTCAAGGCTCTAGGGTTGTTATTAGCTATTTAGCTATAGCGTTGGTTAGCTTGTGAAGTGTGATGTTTCACTGGAACAAGCGCTGTAGATTGATGAAATGTAGGCTGATGCTTTGCACATCCCATGCTTAAACATTATCTACTCTTTGATCAGCCCATACATTAGGCAGTAAAAGAATGATTCAGAATTAGCAAGATGGATATATGGTTTATGTCATCATGAAAAATACTGGTTTTCATCCAGATCTAGCCAACTAACAACAAGGAATACTTGTTCAAGATTTTAAGTACATACCCAGAATTCCATGCTGTTCAGCACATCTATCACATAGATTTTTGCAGCCCTGCAACACTAAACAAGTGGACTTAGTGCACATTTATCAGTTGAAATGTTTGGGAGATAAAATCATCAGTAAATCACACAGCTGTTCTGAAGATAGTCGTACAACTATATATGATCTGTCTCTGTACAAGTTAATCAAATGCGATTTTATGTTTTAGCAGTTCTGGACATCTGGCGCTTGGACTCGCTACATAGTTTTTCTGAAGTATATGAGTAGAACAAGTCTTAATTCGTAGGCACTTATTTAAGTAACGGATATCTGTCTAGGGAGCTTGTTCTTGACTTCCCTGCTATTTTTTAGTCCATGACAACTGTTACTGTTCTATATGGCTAACTATTACTTTCCTGCTCAGGCATCCTTCTCGTTATTGTTGTATCCGTGTCAATACTCTCAAGTCTTCCACTGATGCTGTCGTGCATAAACTTATGGACCTAGTATGCGAAAATGGGTTCTCTGATGGAATTAATGGCTTGGAGATTACTGAGCAGAATTGTGGAGACCAAGCACATGAACGGAGCTCTTTGGTTCAGAAGTGCCCTTATGCTGGCCTTGACAATGTTTTGTTTGTTCAGGGATCAGGACCACATGTGCTGAATTATAATAGCCAGCCAGACCAATCTGTTAAGGAGATAGTTGTAAGTCGAAAATGTGCAGAGTCAGTTCTTCGGGGTGCCCAGGTATATTCTTTCTTTTCCTGGATGTGTGCCTATATGTAGCAAATGAGTTGAATGAGAGTCACTTCTAAAAACAGGATGAGAATCTGCAATGTTTCCATAAATTGTGATCTCAGAGGCAGATATAAATCTACAAAAACTGACAGATATTTTGTGAAAGGCATCCTGATTTTTCTCATATTTACTATCATCCCTTCAACTTGTAATATAGACATCAGATTCAGTCTGCACCATCCAGTGTGACACATGCTGAACATGTGTGGTGACTTCCTTATTTGCGATTATTCACCACCGGATGTCATATGTTCTATAATGTCACTCAGCCTTGATTTTTCAGAATTAAATTGAATCTAGATGTATGGGATCTTCAAGGTCCATTACTGTCCTTTCGTGAGACACAGTAGCAACATGTTTTCGTGCATTCTGTTTTCTGTGCCTACATAGTTTGTGATATGAGTCAAATCTTTTTTTTTTTTGTTTCACTAGCATATGTTATTGGGGAACACTTGCTATATTCAGATGTATTTGGCTGAACAAGTTCACAGTGGTTATATGTTGACTTTCAACAAACTAGTTTGCTCTTTCTTTGGTTGAACATAGTAATATGGCGGCATTGAATGTATAGCCCTTGATGCTAGACTGGATGTGTTGCATAAACTTAATCGTCTTTATTAAAATAAGACCTTCCCTTTTTCTTGAAAGAGTTGCTAATTTTCCTTTATATTTTCATCTGAAATATACGTTCTTGCAATATGCACGAATCTATTGCTACTGGCAAATCTGTAATGACGATTTGATCTTTTTTGTTCATATTTGCTTTGTCTTCAGGTGTATGTTCCTGGTGTTTTAGCTTGTAGTTCACATGTTGAAAAAGGTGATAAGGTTGCAGTGTCAGTTGCTGTTGAGCAGCCTGTCAAGGATGGTGGTTGGTCTGTGGGTATAACACGAGGAACCGTTTTACAGGGATTGCAGTCAGGCAAGCTTTTTGTAGTGGAAGTTTTTAGTTCTTGTTAAATAAACTGATTTTGTTTCATTTATGCGTGTCTGCTTTCCCTTTGAATAGATGGTTGCTCTGTGTCGTACTATAATTTTATCTTGTGCTGCAAGTTTTTTTTCCTTGATAAAAGATGCATATTCATAGAGCTATGTAATATACTCCATGTTGCAGATGTACATTATGAGGCAAGGAAGGGTTTGTACATTGGTGAAGGGACTGCTGCAATGTCAAGATCTGGAATATTTCGTGTTCCTCATGGGGTTGCAGTAGAGATGACTGAGAGGGTATACAAGCTCCCATCTTTCAATGGTATATCTACATATTTTTTACATTTGTTTTATAATTTTAAGCAGCGTATGTAAGCATGTTTCAGTAGTTTATACTTTGTAAACAGTACATAGCAATCTGCATATCGTTTTTACGCTATCAAATAACTAACAATTTCATGATGAAAGACAGATATGCAGCCTTACAGTTTTAGGAAAAAGTTGATGACAAATTATATTGATCCTTGATTAGCAAACAATAGATTACTATTTATCTTAATGGTATTTATATCATTTCAATCTTTAGCTACAACTTGTGCACCCAGTCAAGCTTGCCAAACAGCCTAGCGCTGCTTCTTGGCCATGCTGTTCTCTTGTGGCAGCTACCAAGGAATTGCATATGGATGAAGCTCCGCTCCACCCTGGTTTCCAGAAAGAATAGAGACAAAACATACCTTAAGTTTTGTTTGGGCTTCAGTTTCCATCAGAAGCAGACCTAACAAACACTTGTAAAATGGTGTGAATGTTGACGCATGCTTAATTTTATTACATGCATTCCTAATTTTTAATTTTATCAATCTACTTTTTCTGCAAGAAGGATTGCCAAATTGATACTTTAATTGAGTTGATATAAATGCACCAAGTACTGTATCACCCTTGTCATATTATTGTGTTTTTGTCCCTCAAATTCGTAAGCCTAATTATTCATTTGTTTTTATCATTAGATGTGCTTGAAGGGGAGATATTTCTTCAAAATTTACCAAGTGTTGTGGCTGCTCGAGTCCTTGGTACGATTTGTATTTTTTTCGGCTGCTAGATTGAAAGTAATTTCTTGTCCAATATTATCATCTTTGCCATTTGATTGATACAAATATTCAACATGCTTTTGTAGTATTGATTGTGTTAGTTTAAACCCAGGTACTGAAGCTTAGAAAACCAATTGTCGTTACGTAGGAAATTGAATTAGCTGAATGATTATTTAGAGGACGGTACATCATCTGAAAATATGAAACACTCCCGATGAAACTTGTGGAAATGCATATTCAACATTTTTTCCAGATTACATATTGAATTTCCAGGTATTAGCAGAGATCATTGTGTTGGTTGGCTTCTAGTCGAGAGAGAAACTAGGGCTTCTTTGAGTTTGCAGTGTTAATCAAAACCATTTGTGAAGTTTTTGAAAAATCTCATAATCTTGCTAGGAATAAACAGTTGAATCTTGGCTGTCTTAATACTTTGTTCTCTAGATGCTTACCTCTCTGCATTTGGTTGAATTAAATATTACTCGCATGCTTTCAAAATTTTGTTTCTCTAATGATACCACGGATCGGCTTTGTTATGTGGAACATATTCTTTCAATTTTGCATGTTATACATCTATTATCTCATACTGCATTTCTAAAAGATTTTGGTCTGGTCTGTATTGCATAAAATTCGCGACCCATTATATAGATCCCCAGCCAGGAGAGCGAATACTAGATATGTGCGCAGCACCAGGAGGAAAAACAACGGCAATTGCTATCTTGATGAAGGACGAAGGAGAAGTTGTTGCCCTTGATAGATCTCACAACAAGGTGAATTCTTTTTCATGCCAGATTGGACATATATTTAGACCTGGGTCAAGGTTTGAGTCAACCTGGCCTGCAGCTCAGCTGTGGCTCTTCTCTGTGGTGCATTTGTTTCTTTTTGTCCTACCTTCCTATCTCTTACTCTCCCTTTTATGCTGTTTCTAATTTTATAAATATACTTTGATCCTTTTTTAATGCAATGACATTTAGTTATCCTGCATGTTCGATTGAGAAAAGTTATCCTGCATGTTTGAGAAAAGGGATTTGTAATTGTATTTCTCTAACATAAAAGTAGATTCCAGGTGATGGATATTCTGAAGTTGGCTTCAGAGATGGACTTGAATTGTATTAAAGCTTATAAACTTGACGCCCTTAAATCTGTAAGGAAGATTGATGAGGCAACGAATCTTGGCATGGCTGACCGTCACTGTGAAGCAATTAAGATACTGGGAGAGAACTCTGATCCTTGTGATACCACAGTAGATGGCAGAGCTACTAATGTAGACGGTGAAGACAGCTCAACAACAACAGTGGCACAGTCTGGTAAGGAGCACACATATTTGCACCCATTTTTTGTATGCTTCCGAGTTTGAGCCCTGGTGGATGGCCTCTTTGTGGGAGAGTCTACCAACCGAGCTCTATCTTGGGAGACTGCTACTCAGTTCGCAAGTTCTCATTGGAGACCTTATCTTGGTCAAAGCATCACATTCATGGACAGTGATTGTAAATATGTCATTTTCGGTTTTTTGTTAGACTTTTTTTTTAAACTTTGAGCATCGGCATCTATAAGGTTGCATAGATTCACAACATAGATCCATAAGGCCATAATGAAGACTACTTTCATAGCATGTAGCTCTTTCTACTTAAAATAGTATCATAAAATTGCTAGTCAAAGTATTTGAAGCTGTTCCTCCTGCGTGTTCGAGAAATTTTTTTTTTGAAGCTGTTCCGATGGCCTGAACAACTTCTATGACTATTTGCAATGAGTGGGAGTAAAAAGTCTTATCATTTACACAGCCTGTAGACCAGATCACTCTAGATGAAGTGTTTTCCTGATACAGAAACAGAACCTTTTTTGGTAGACGATAAAAACCCAGAATCCAAAAGATATGTTAGCAAGGCAGAACTCAGGAAGAATTTAAGGTGGATGAAGAATGGACCAGGAAGAAATAATTGCTCTGGTGGTAGAGTTGAAAAGTCAAAGGGATTTTTTCCTAACAGCTTTGATCGTGTCCTCCTTGATGCTCCATGCTCTGCACTTGGCTTAAGACCTCGTCTCTTTGCTGGTGAGGTAAGTTTCACCTAATTTAGTTATATGTTTGATTGTCAATGTATCATGTCCTTGAAATTTTACTTCTGCATTTTCTCCCTTTGTATGTTCATCCTATATAAACAAGATGCAACTGAAAGTCAGAAAAAAGAACAATCATAACTCCTGGTCCTACACCTACTATCTTTTATATTATCACAAGAAACTTACATGCTTAAGATCTGATCAGGCTCCATGGGACTATTTCAACATTTATGATGTCAATAGTGAGAGTACAAAGTAAAAAAAGACTCATGAACAATGAAACCACAAGGTTGGACTTTGTAGGGATGTTAAGTTTAATTAGGTTTTATTGGATGTGATGGGATTTAGTTCCATTCTACTTACAAAGACTTGGATTTCTATTTTTCATAAATTAAAATACTGCGCTCATTGTTGATGGTCAGTATTTTGTGTTATGAAATTAGTGTTGAGAAAAAATATGGTAATTAGAGACTAGACTGTGCTACTATTTTTCCCACCTGGAAAGCAACCAACTCTGGCAAACAGTCATGATATGCACTACTGCGGTAGCCTTTAAACTTTAAATTTAACAGCCTCTCGTGATACTCTTCAAAATGTTCTTTAATTCGTTTTGTCTATTTACTGTCACCTGGATTTGTGAACTCCTGAATATATGTTTTTGTTTTTGGGGCAAACATTTGATGAGGACAAAGATTTTTTGAATTGAGCTTGACATGCTATCTATTCTGGTTAATCTGCACGCACCTTGTCACCTGGAGCATTTGCCTGTATTAGGACATGGAAGATTCCTTTTGTTTTTTCATATGCATTGCACTCTGACAGGAAACTCTAGAGTCGCTGAAAACTCATGCGAAGTATCAGAGGAGAATGTTTGATCAAGCTGTCAAGCTAGTTCGCCCAGGTGGGGTAATTGTTTATTCGACGTGAGTTTCTGTTCAACTTTTCTACTTCATCTGTCATCTGTGTAGAAGACAAAAGAACTTGCACATGTAATTAGTTTAGCTGGTAGCTGGGCAACCGACATTTCAATTTACAGCTGTTTCTTACTGGATATGGCTAGTGTTTCCTAAGGCCACCTTATTTGCCTGTCCACAAACTGAACATAAATAACAGGCACAGGATACTACAGTGCAGCTAGTGATTTAATCACCAGAAGTTCATCTTAATTGCTGCATGAATACCAGACATTACTAATGTCTTTGCTCTAGTCATAAATTTACATTTTGCTGTCGCCCATGTAGTGAAGCAGTCAACTAGTTCCATGTTCACATATTTGAATGACTATCTTTGGTTGCCATTTGATTGAAAACTTGATATCTAATTGTAGTTTGTGCACAAATGGCTATTTACATTGTTATGCACTTTCTCCATCCCAAATTACTATTTACTATTGACTTTTGCTCATAATGTTTGACCATTCATCTTATTAAAAAAATTATGTAAGTATCATTTATTTTTTTATGACTTACTTTATCACCAACTTATCTTTTCATACATTCGCACTAAAATTTTGAATAAGATGAATGGTCAAATGTTGTGAGGTGAATAATACTTTGGAATTTGGGACAGAGTCTATGTTATGGACTGAGGTCCATTAGAGGATAACCATTGCCGAGAGGAAGGCCGGGCAAAGTCGGCGTGGATGGAGACTAGATTCTTTGGGGGATTTGGGGAATATTACTTCTTCATTGATTGATTCCTTAGGAGATACAATCCCATCCTTATATAGATGAGAAGACTTGACCCTAAACACTAGAATCCCAATCCGGTACTAATACCGGCTACTGTTCACGGCACTGTAGCGCGGACACTGTAGCACGCCGGCCACCAAAGGCCCATCTGGCCCAAAGGCCTAGCTGGTCCCACTCCCATAACAGTCTACTATCTGCATGCCATACAATACAAAGTGATATTGTGGTATATGTGGCCTGCAATTCAAAGGAGGAACAAGAGAGTTCAGTGAATAGTCAGTTTATTAGTTCTTGTTTCTTTTCTTTTCTTCTTTGCAGGTGTACTATAAATCCAGGAGAGAATGAGGCCTTGGTGAGATATGCATTGGATACCTACAAATTTCTGTCACTGGTATCGCAAGTAAGTTCCACTTTTTGCAAGATAGGCTGGCTAGTGGAGCAGTGGATTAATTTGTACATTGCTCAAACCTTTCATCACTATCGTCTTAAACTACATCATGACTCAGGTACCGGGATGTAGGTTGCAAAGCAAGAAAGCAAAAATTAATAAAGCCATACTCTAGAGAGTTGCCAATGAACTTGATTAGATTGTTTAAACTGATAGCATATGCCACTTTAAAATCTTGTCATCTTGTCTCTGGTCTGATCTTCACATTGCTGTTGAAAAGCTGTATTTGTGTCGTTATTTGTTCCAGATTACTAAAGTTACTACTTGCATGACTCACGTCTCCATTTCCCACATCATTTTTTTTGGAGACATTTCCCACATCACTTTTGTTCTTTTTTTCAGCACCCAAAAGTTGGAGGGCATGGTATTGCTGGTTCATGTGAGCTATTCAACAAGACATGTACCGAGTAAGATGTTTGTTTATTTTTTTGGGAATTTGTCACATGAGCCTTATCCGTATCGTAGTCACCAGTCCCATTTCATTGTATTGTTAATTATTGGCAACGCTACCTAAAAAATGGACTTGAACGGTTCATGTATTTGCTGGTAACCTGGTGAGTTTTAGTCTGTCTTTTTTTTAACAGACCTAGTCTTGGTTGTTTCTCCTGATGCATCTTGAGAACTTCTCTTTTTGTCCAAGATAGACAGATATTTCTTCTGTAGTGATTAGTAATTTAGTATCTCTTGGTGAAATTTCTCCTTCATAAACACCTAATTAAAATTTTCTTCCAACTCTGAACAAAAACTATGCCTTTACTGGGAATGGTTGACAGAGCATGAAGCTGAACTTGTTCAGAGGTTTGATCCATCGTCATCAGTGGATACCATTGGTTTCTTCATTGCGAAATTCAATGTTGGAGAGAAAGAGGGCTAAATGGACGGGACGGGAGTATTTGTGCGTCCGACATCAGATGCTTGACCTCTGCAAAATTATGGCACGGTTGTCAGCATTCAACTTCCGTCAATTAGACGATGTCTGCCCAGAGCATATTTTTGAACAAGTGAAACTATACGGCTATACCATGGAGGGGACTGGAGCTCTTACCCCCTGAATTTTTGTTCTCCAGTGTTTGAAATTTTCTTTTGTACGAGATGATCATATTCAAACATTTGGACATGATACAGGGACATTAGGACGTGGTTCAAGCATTTGAGCCGCCAGATTATGTAGTAACATCAGAAGAGGTGATTAGCTTTTAAACTTTCGATACGAGAAATGAAATGGCAACTTTTATCTACACGTGCACGGCGGCTCCAGCTGTGAAACCTGTCTGAAACTTAGGGTGCGTTTGGTTACTGCATCCAGGCTCCTGAGATGCAAGATTGGATTGTTTGGTTACCTGTACCATATGTTGGGCCTGGCTCACCTCGTGCAAAAAGCAGCCCGTAGCCTGGCTCCGCGGATACGAAAAAAATCAGGCGTTTCCAGCGACGCTCGGTGCAAGACGAGTGCCCCTTGCGCTCAGTCTTTGGGTTCTGCGCGTGCAAGGTGCGCCAGGGCGGGAGATTCTAGGGTCACCGGCCCCTCTTGGCGCCAACGGTCTTCATTAACCTCACCGCCCTCTTCTTCTTCCCCTCAATCTTATCCCATGTCTCAGTTTGTCAGTCGACTAGCGGCGGCGTGGGGATTGGAACCAAATCAACAGGCGGGGGCAGAGGAGCCCTCCCCGTCAGCACCGGTGGGGTGAACGGCGGCGATTCAGGTGAGCACTCCGTGCGGGGACTCGTAGAGGCGGGACGTAGCGGAGAGACCGTCCTCACCGGCAGCAGTCTGGAGACGAGCACCACCTGCCCACCTCCTCTCTCCGGCTTGTCTCAATCCACTCTCCTCTTCTCGTTCGCTATTTCCCCTGATGTATTCGTTTTTTCTTCGATTTGCGTTTGCTGTGCAGGTAGGACTGCAGGAGAGGAGGCGTGGATTTCAGATTGCCTTGCATGGTAGCACAAGGAGAAGATCCCGCTTTGCTGTGCAAAAATTGTCCAATCCATCCAACCCTCTCTTCTCTTGTATTGCTTGCAAAAATTGGTGTATTTGTGGTTTTTAGTCCAGATCTGTTGTCGTATGTCTTTCCCCTCCCCTCCTCCACTGTGTAGAGTCAAAAGTCAGTCAATTTTGTTATTGCTCTGCTCAAATGTAAAAAGCTAATCTTTTCCATGGATGTTAATTAAATCCTCGTTTAGATCCTATTTTTGTGTTTGGTTGTATTTGCCCTAAATCGATTTAGGTGGTGTTTGGATCTGGGTGCTAAAGTTTAACACTTTAAATATGTTATAATTAGATGTATTAAACATAAACTAATTATAAAACTAATTACATAAGTCATGTCTATTTCACGAGACGAACCTAACAAGCCTAATTTCACTATAATTAATATATAATTACCATACGTTTACGGTAGCATTACATTGTCTAATTATGATGTAATTAGACTTAATAGATTCGTCTCGTAAATTACTCCTCGTTTATTTAATAGATTTTTAAATTAATCTATATTTAAACGACGTTAAAGTTTAGAGCGTGGGAAACAAAGAGAGTCATGCATTGATCCAATCAAAATAGCACGGCCAAGCAGTATTCCACTTTTGTCCCAGACAAAGAAAAGACACCATGCCCGCTGATAAACCTAAACCGATCAGTTTGGAAAGATCTCGCGGGAATTTATATTCCAGTATTCCAAACGGAGCCTCAAATAGTCGTTGCAAAAGGTATGCATGTGTTTAGGCGTGCTTGGCAGTGGATCATGCGGCCGACCACGGCCAACTTAGCACGCCTTGCCGCACACGGCTTCCGCCCTTTCCTTTCGCGGCCTGAGAAGACTTGCTTGCTTCTCTGCCCTACCCTCTCTCCGGCCGGGTGGACCATTAGGCACGTTGCCGATATCATCACCATCATCTCCCTTTCCTGTAAATAGTCAACAATCAGACCACCTGGACCGCCGCTAATCAAGATTGCATTACATTACATTAGTACTAGATCGGCACGCCCGGATAGATTGTGTCTGCGTGTCTCCCCTCCTGAGAGAAAGGTTAATTAAAGGCACGGTGGAGCGAGCCCGGCGCATCACCACCATCTTAATCAAGGAGAAAGCGTACTCCCGCGGACTTAAACGCCCAGATCGAGCTCGGTAGATATGGTCCTCCTGCACGAGTCATCTGAGCTAGATGGCTTGACCCGGCACATGGGCGGCCGGCGACGCAGATCAAGAATTAAACTAATCAGCAAACAGGCCCGGCGCAGCCGTGTGCTCGCGAGTCGCGGAGTCACGGACCCCGTGACGTGTGACGGAAAGCTGAAGCCAAAATAGCTCCGGTCCCGCCCGGAATGCTAAAACCATTTTTTTTCTTTGACACCGACGAAATGGAGTTATGGAGCTCTCCCGTTTTCCAAATGGTTTCGCCGTGCAGGTCATCGTTCGCGACGGAAGAATGCGAGGTGCCTCGCGCACGTGGCACGTGCAGCTGCCATATCCATATATCCCTCCTCGTGCACGAGACGGGCATTGCGACCGGATGTGTGGGGCAACATATTTAAAGTGTTAAACTTTAGCACCCAGATCCAAACACCACCTAAATCGATTTAGGGCAAATACAACCAAACACAAAAATAGGATCTAAACGAGGATTTAATTAACATCCATGGAAAAGATTAGCTTTTTACATTTGAGCAGAGCAATAACAAAATTGACTGACTTTGACTCTACACAGTGGAGGAGGGGAGGGGAAAGACATACGACAACAGATCTGGACTAAAAACCACAAATACACCAATTTTTGCAAGCAATACAAGAGAAGAGAGGGTTGGATGGATTGGACAATTTTTGCACAGCAAAGCGGGATCTTCTCCTTGTGCTACCATGCAAGGCAATCTGAAATCCACGCCTCCTCTCCTGCAGTCCTACCTGCACAGCAAACGCAAATCGAAGAAAAAACGAATACATCAGGGGAAATAGCGAACGAGAAGAGGAGAGTGGATTGAGACAAGCCGGAGAGAGGAGGTGGGCAGGTGGTGCTCGTCTCCAGACTGCTGCCGGTGAGGACGGTCTCTCCGCTACGTCCCGCCTCTACGAGTCCCCGCACGGAGTGCTCACCTGAATCGCCGCCGTTCACCCATAATTAGATGTATTAAACATAAACTAATTATAAAACTAATTACATAAGTCATGTCTATTTCACGAGACGAACCTAACAAGCCTAATTTCACTATAATTAATATATAATTAACATACGTTTACGGTAGCATTATATTGTCTTTTTTAGCAATGTAGCATTATATTATCTAATCATGTTGTAATTAGGCTTAATACATTCGTCTTGTAAATTACTCCTCGTTTATGTAATAGGTTTTAAAATTAATCTATATTTAATACTCCTAATTAACATATTTACATCCGATGTGACGGCACTAAAGTTTAGCGCGTGGGAAACCAACAGGGCCTTAATTAGGATGCTAAATTTCTTTGATTTACAATGCTGATATGACTTAATGGTAGAAATCACTAGTGGTATCCTCACCACTCCCTGCAAGAGGTAACCAAACTATATGGGCTTGTTTGGTAGAGCTCCATCTGATTCTGATTCTCCGTAGGAGCTGATTCTCTGAGAGAAGCGATTCTGTGGCTAAAAGTGATTCTCTTTAAGGCTCTGTTTGGCAGAGCTCCCGGAGGGATTCTCTTTAAGGCTCTGTTTGACAGAGCTGCTCCTGGATTCACCAGAGAATCAGCTCTATACAATCAACCAATCAAACATTGTATACATGTCTTTTTTCAACATGCTATGCAGCTCAGGTAACCAAACAAAATCTCTACGCAACCAGACTAGGTATAGACAGGCGACCAAACATGGCCCTCTTGCACGCGTTGAGCCTGTCCCGCTGGGGCCTGGCCCTGGCATGCGAGCCAGGCTACGCAGATACGGTAACCAAACACACTGCTTGGGCAATGTTGTGTAGGTGGAAGCTGGCTCCGGGCGTGACCAGGTGTCACGTAGGTGACAGCAAACAAATCATCACCGGAAGACAGAAATAGGTGAATTTTCACGATACTGCTACATATTAATTGGGCTGATTCATTCAAATTAAGCCCACTTATTTACTTTAGTGTTTCTCTACGCGGAGCACGAGATAATGCGTGGTCTGTGAATATATGCAATAGAAGACAGAAATAGGTGACATCATCCACGTGCTTATACGTTCGAAACTAAAAAAATCCTAAATCCTAAATGAGATATCTAAATTAAAATCCGATTTCACTGTAATATTTCTTGTGACAAGATCTTCAAAACAAGACCCCACTTGACTATATTTGGATAATTTTATTACATATATTTTTTACCAAGTTAAGAATATTTATGGGACACATAGAACAAATTTACGAGCTCAGAGAACGAAAATATTAAAGCATCGAACAAATTATAATAACTCATAGAACAAACACACGTGAGACTGACTGCTTGGAACTGAATAAAATTATGGGAGAATTTCAAGTCACGATCAACCTAATTCTGCAAAAGATTAGGAATATATGTAGGAGTTTCAATAAGTTTGACCTTATTTTTGCAAGTAGATCATGTAATAGTATGGCTCAAGCCAAGTATGATGGGAGCAGATTAGGAGTGTATGCGTGTTCCTCCAGTAGCTATTTGTGGCTTGTTAGATGATGGTAATCATGCTATGATATAATATTTCATTTGCACATATATAAGATTACACGTATGCACATCACTGAACAACTTTAGCCTATAAAGTGAACAAATAATTTGATATGGTGAACAAAATTAGTTTGGCCTATAAAGCGAACAAATAATTTAACATACCGAACAAAATTTCTATTAAATGAACATAATTAGTACTCACAAGAACAAAATGTTCTACACAATAAACTTAGAAATAGATATCTTGAACATATTAATTACATGTCAAACAAACTATATTCAAAGTATACACATGAGTAGACATCGTTAAATAATTTACTCTATAGAGTGAACATATAAGTTTGCATCATGAATAAATAAGTTTACAAAGGGAACAAATAATTTCATATAGCGAACAATGACTTGATAGTATTAGAACAATCGGATATACATTTGTTAAAATCCAATGAAAAAAAGATAATGATGAATGGTATCAATTATAAAATATGGTCGACAAACAAATCCAAGTTGCCGAACAATATAGTCAAAAAGCTAACAAATAATTTAATATTGCGAACGAATTACTTTATAGAGTGAACAAAAATAGCTAGACGAGTGAACAAATTCTTCTATATGGAGAACAAATGCGTTCACAACATGAACAAATCAATCTTGTGGTGGATAATTTAGTATAATAAATAATAAATCAACTTAAAATGGTAAATAAATTAGTTTTAGAAGCAAACAAATGGTTCTACATGTAGAACAAATATATCCACATTGCGAACAATATACATATACATGACGAATAAGTTAATAGAAGAAAATAAGAGTGCAAAAAAATCAGAAAAGAAAAATAACAATAAAAATAGAAACGGTTATAAAACAAAAAAATATAAATTAAAGAAAAATAGAAATAGAGAACATCCAGATCACGAACAAAATTATACACAAAAAACAGAAAATAAAATGAGATAGTGTAAGAAAAATAAATAAGGAAATGAAAGAATAAAAAGAAATAGAATATAAACAAAAATGAAAATGAGAGGTAATGCAAAAAGAAAAAAGGTCGAAACTATAATAAATGGGCTGCGAAGTGCAACATGGGCCGACCTTGCTACCACAAAAAATAATAGTACAAATGCTGAACAAATGCTTACTTTTCTCAGTCTCTGGATGATTAATGGGCCACGCGACCACGATGTCAGCGGTGGGCTGGCTAATGAGCCGAAAACCCTACTCCTTCTCCTTTCGCGGTGGGCGATTTTCTTCGGGCGACAATGGCGGCCGCGTCACGCGCGCGATAGCTATCCGTTCCGGCTGGCTCCGGCTCGATCCGAATCCGATTCGAACAGGCTGTCGTCGGAAATTTTCTGAGCCGGCCCAGCATTTGCTTTTAATCAGGTGGGCCAAATCATGGCCCAGTAGATCATCTAACTCGGCCCATCCTCATCCCTCACCCCACCTCTCTTGTCGGAAAAAGTCCATTTTACGTCCCTCATGTTTAATCGTTGTCCGCTTTTCATCCTTAATATACAAAACCAGAAATCTTTAGTCCTTCATGTTCTAAAACCGTGCGTTTAGCATCCCAATCCGGTTTAGTCAATGATTTGACCGTATAGACCGATGTGGCGCCTAATTATCCCCGTGGTGGGACCCACATGCTCTCTCTCTCCTTTTTTCCTCTCTCTCATGTTCCCTCGCGCCGCCCCCTCGCCGCCTCCTCCCTGCTCGCGCCG
>OAMR01000005.1:217870-230963 GCA_900205405.1 Echinochloa crus-galli | reverse complement strand
GGCGGCGGGCAGGTGCGGCGGGAGGGCTGCGGCGGCTACTGGCGGGCGCAGCGAGGAGGCCGCGGCCGGTGGGGAGGCAAGGAGGCCAGCGAGCGGCGGCCACCGGCGAGGAGGCCAGCAAGCGGCAACATGGGAAGGAAAAAGATTTTTTTTTGTTGAGGATGAAAAGGATTTTTTTTCTGAGGATGACAGTGGACCCATGTATATGACAAGTGGGGTCACTAAACGGTGTATATAACGGTGTTAAAATGGGCATCCATCATGTTGCCGCTTTCAAAAAAAAACTGGGACGAACTCGTCCCTCCTAATCAAACACGAAACGAGACCATCCATCCCAAAAAATAGGGACGGGACATCCCATCCTACCTTGTCTCCAAACCAAACACACCCTCGGAGTCACGATCACGATCCAATGCACCGAGCTATCCACCTCCAAACAACCTGCCGCGCAACCCAGCAAGCCACTTTTCAAGTGTGGAAGCACATCATTTCTCAGTATGCAAATGCTCGATAAACAGAGGAAACCATGTAATATACTTTGTGCTACAAATCAACCGTCTAGTAAAATCCTATCTTTCTACCTAATGCTCCAGATATTCAAATCCAGTTAGTAGCAGGTAGTGCCAAAAAAAGTATGCACAATACATTGTGTCTGCCGACCGAAAAGGCAGGTTACATCCTCAGCAGCTTGCGAAGAACACTTAGGCGAAACAACACAATCAGTACCGAAACAGCAGGAGCAATAATATCAGCGCAAAGGGATTGAACATTATGGATTATACACACAGGAAGAACGGGATATACAAACTATGGCACTTCTCATCATCACTGGAATGAAAAAGAATGGGATCTTTTCAACCTTGAGATTGAAATGTAGGGCTCTTACGACGGTGGCCAGGCCACGGCGGACAAGCCGAGCTGGAGCTACATCAAGGGGATCATTCCGCTGTACAGGAGCGCGATGGAGGTTGAGCTGGGTAGCGGGGACACCGTCTCCTGGTGCAAAACCTGGACGGAGGCCGGGATCCTCGGGCGACGTGCTCCCGGCCATCTTCTCCCACTGCACCGGCCAGGAGGTGACGGTGGCGGAGATGGTTGAAGCCGGCGGGCTCCATCAGCTACTCCAGCCGTGGCTCACTGTCGCCGTCCAAGCGGAGCTGGCTCTCCTCGACGACGCCATAGCCGACATCTCCTTGTCTCACCCACTACAAGAATAACTCACATCCGCACCCCTCATATGCCTCGGTGCACTCAAGATCCGGTGCTAATGTAACGTTAGCACCGGGTGCGAAATTGGGGCGAAATTGGGGCGTCCTCGGGAACCCTTTAGCACCGGGTGGTATTACGACCCGGTGCTAAAAGTCCCCTTTAGCACCGGTTGGTGTTACCCTCTTCGGCGGAGGAGACGGAGACCTCTTCGGCGGAGGAGACGGAGACCTCTTCGGCGGAGGAGACGGAGACCTCTTCGGCGGAGGAGACGGAGACCTCTTCGGCGGAGGAGACGGAGACCTCTTCGGCGGAGGAGACGGAGACCTCTTCGGCGGAGGAGACGGAGACCTCTTCGGCGGAGGAGACGGAGACCTCTTCGGCGGAGGAGACGGAGACCTCTTCGGCGGAGGAGACGGAGACCTCTTCGGCGGAGGAGACGGAGACCTCTTCGGCGGAGGAGACGGAGACCTCTTCGGCGGAGGAGACGGAGACCTCTTCGGCGGAGGAGACGGAGACCTCTTCGGCGGAGGAGACGGAGACCTCTTTGGCGGAGGAGACGGGCTTGCATCAGGAGCTCCCGGAGAATCGTCATGATGTGGATCTCTTGGAGGTGACGGGGGCTTGTTGGTAGCCGCAGGTGTATCGGGTATAACGATGTCTGCCTTGCTCCATAGAATGATGCAGTGAGAACACTGACCGAGTTTTGTTTCTCCGTCACCTCCGGGGATGTCAAGTTCCAAGTCTTCCCAGCTGGTGACGACTTGCTCCACCTCAACAGGTACGTAACCATGTGGAATGTCATTGCAGTGCCATTTTTGCCCTTCTTCCACACGTTTGGTCATACCGTATGCGACCTGATAAGTTAGTAGTCACAAAGAAAGTTAGTAAATGAATGGTATTTACGGTGAAATGTATGCAGTATGAACTAAGGTCGCATACGTACCACCACAGCTAAGTTCTTCTGCCTGACGACAAGCTCGCACGCGGTCCGTTGAGTTATTTCATCCACGGTGTAACGGACCGCTTCGGCGGCCTGTGTGGAAGCGTGACTGCTTTGATATTGCTGTGGAGGGCTAATAAGGGCCGCATCTTGGAGAGGTGCATGCTCTGTGGAACCGGTCCCGCCTGTGGCTTGTTGTATCTGCAGCCATGCTACCTTCATCCGTCGCTCCATCTCTACCTCCATTTCTTGGAGCTTTGAGCCCTGGGCGGCAATCGTTTGCTCTAGGTCCCTCACCCTCTGCTCATATTCGGCCTTCTTCCTCGAACGGCTCCTATAGGTGGCGGCGTGCTCTTGGAAACCTTTCTTCCATGAGATGCTCGTGCCTGACACAACCCGGTGCTAAAGGGCCTGCCCCGCAGCGCCGGTAGCAGGGCCTTTAGCACCGGGTCGTGGCTGCACCCGGTGCTAAAGGGCCTGCCTTTAGCACCGGTTGCAGCCACGACCCGGTGCTAAAGACCCCGGATTTCTTTTTTTTTTTTTGCTTTTTTCAGTAGCCATGCATGCACGTCTATATACGTGTATATACGTATATATTCTAATACGTGTATTCTAATGCGTATTCGGCCGACTCTATATTCATACTAGCTGACATTTCATCAAAATAGAAGACATATATATTACAAAAGTAGATATTCATGCATGTCAACTCGAGTTATATATATTTAAACTGTATTTTCTACTTAATTAAGATTGACGACTATCTTGTTGCACTGTCCGGCACGTCCTCCAGTACTGGCGAGAAGTATTCTCCTCGGGGATTGACGACCTCGTCCCAGATCCATCCGACGAGCTGTTCTGCAATTGCGTCAATTCTTTCTAGCTCTAGGGACTCTTCCTTCAGGTTGAACATCTGTAATTTACAAATAATTGAAAGATATTTAATCCGCCGAGTTGGAGACAATAATTGTGCACTTAATAATAATGGAAATGTTGTTTATTATTACGTACCATAATATCGTGTTGTGTAAGCTTTTTATGTCCCCAATTCCACATGAAATCGCAAACATAGTATGCACATAAATTATTTCCCGGCCCTTGTTTGGCACACTGTCGACCAAAAGAAATTAAGTAAAATTCATATAATATATTAGCCGATGCCTACATGTACAAATTACTTGCTTACCGGAAAGCCAATGTTCCATTTTAGTGTTTCATGTTGAATTCCCGGGTGTTCTTGACGGAATTGAATCCAGGCCCTGCGAACAAAAAAATTGAGTTAAGTCATTGCGAGTGTAAGGGGTGAATTAAGTAGGGGAAAATATACATCACCTTGTCATCATGTCCATGATGTTCTGTAGTTTTTCTTTTGGAGTGTGCAATGAATCAAAGACGTTCACGACACCCCGGTCAGGACACAATATTATTAGGAACCAGGGGAATCTGTATACATGTATACATTATAATCAGAAATGAAATAGTACACAGATAGTATAAGAAGAAGCCTGTCTATGTACTCACTCGACCGGTTGCTAACATCAACCGGTGCTAAAGGGTGACATTTAGCACCGGTTGGTGTTAGCAACCGGTGCTAAAGGCCCTCACAGTTTAGCACCGGGTCGTAACACCACCCGGTGCTAAAGGGCTACCCTTTAGCACCGGGTGGTGTTACGACCCGGTGCTAAAGACCCTTTCGCATCGGGTCGTAAATACGATCGGTGCTAAAGGGAGTGTCATATGCTACTACAAAAGGAAAGCATCTTTTATCTCATCACATGTGTAGTGTAGGTGAGATGGTTAGGTGGGTACACGCGAGCCAAGAGGTCCTGAGTTTGAATCCCGCAGCAACACACATTTTTTTTGGCGAATAGGCACCCTTTAGCACCGGTTATTCTTGCCCGACGTGTGCTCTCGTTGGCAGGCGTAGAGATTTTTTTTTGACACAGGCATAGAGATTTCAGTGAAAATGTGAAATTTAGTGAAATGTATGTAATAATTCGGACACAATTCATGTTTTTTCCAGACAAATAATTGTAATAACGTTTGGCTTGAATTTCTTGTTACCTGGAGGCTGGAGCTCGTACCGCGCGGCTGGCGACGAGGCCGGAAGCGGCGGGACGGCTATGCATCGCGCGCGCTAAAAAAAAATATTTGTCGCCCACGCGCGTACAGCAGGCCGGGAGTCTCCCGTGAGGACGTGGTGTCGCGTCATTTGGAGAGTTAATACGGCCCATATTGCTAGACACGGTCTATCAGTTTAGTGGTGGAACTAAAAACAAATCGAAAGCCCAGTTAAAATCCGTGTTCTACTTTTACATTACGGATGTGTTTATTCTGTCACATTTTTTTTTTTTCATTTTTTTCTTTTGTCTATTCGTATTTTTCCGTTTCTTTGTTTCTAGTCATTTCTTCTTTTCTGTTAACACAGATTTTTTTTGTTACTTTTATTTTTTCTTTTTCTTTGTTTTTCGTGAATTTTATTCCTTTTCTATTACGAATGTTTATTTTATTTTTCTATTATATTTTTCTTTCTCGTTGTTTGTTTCTTTTGGTGAGGATAGGATAGGGTCAACGCATCCGTGTTTTTCTAGAATAATTTGTTCGCACGTAGATTCATGTTATACATAGAATAATTGATTTATAGCTAGAATAATTTGTTCACATGTGGACTCAGTTCACTTATATAATTATTTTGTTCGTAATGTGGAGTGTATTTGTTCTCCATATAGAATAATGTGTTTGTTCTTCATATAGAACAATTTGTTCGCATGTGGACTCATTGTTCGCCTATAAGATTATTTTGTTCAGAATGAGGAGTGTATTTGTTCTCCATATAGAACAATTTGTTCGCATATAAGATTATTTTGTTCTCAATGTGGACTGTATTTGTTTGCAATGTGGATTCTTCTGTTCTTCACGTGCAGCAATTTGTTCATAACATGGACTCATGTGTTCTCCATGTGCAGTAATTTGTTCGTAATGTGGACTTACATGTTCTTCATGTACAGTTATTTGTTCGCAATGTGGACTGATTTGTTCAACATGTGCAGTAATTTGTTCGCAACGTAAATTCTTCTGTTCTCCATGTGCAGCGATTTGTTCGCAACGTGGACTTATTTGTTCTAGTTTGATAAAAAAATATTTGTAAAAAATATCATCTAAATATAGTCAAGTGAGATCTTATTTTGAAGATTTTATCGCAATAAGCATTATGGTGCGATCGAAATTTAATTTGGATGTTTGGTTTAAGAGCAACGACTTTTTTTCTAAACTTTATCGCATACAAGTGGCGTGTGCTGTTTTTTCTGTTGCTTCACTCTTCAAGCGACTGGCGTACATGCAAAAACAATTCTATATGTGATCAAATAATCGGCCCAGCAGTAGCCCAATAAAAAAAATAAGATGTGACCGCTTCTTCAGGTAACTGTGTGTCCGCGTCACCCGCGTGATGCCCGGACGCCGCCCCGGCGGCGTCCGGCTGTACCAGTCAGAGGCGAGCACGGATCGCTGGGCGATGTGAGGCTGATGGGCTGTCGTGAGAACGATTTCCTTCTCTTGATGGGCCGAGGCCCAAACATGCAACAGCCATTTTTTTTTGGAACCACTATATATAATATCTTAGGCCCTTTGGTATAGCTCTAAAAACAGCTTCAGGAGCTATTTTTGGTGGAGCTGTACCAAACAGTCGTGGCGATGAATCACTTCTGAGGGCTTGGTTGTGAGATGTGGAGCTGTTTTGCACATGGCACAGGTGGAGCTGGTGGAGCTAAAAAATCATCTCCTCCACTCCAACTCTAACTCCAACTCCACCCTCACGTGGAGCTCTACCAAAGGGGCCCTTATTGAACTTGGATATTTCCAGTGGTAACTTTCTTGGGATTGAATAAAGGTTGTCATCGGTGAGAGTTTAAACGTCGTCACACCAAATTTTTGCTATTTGCAAAAAAAAAAGACCGCAACATAAGGAATAAGTCTCATCCAAGCACTTGAACATAGCTTGCCCGACGTGTGCTCTCGTTGGCAGGCGTAGAGATTTTTTTTTGACACAGGCATAGAGATTTCAGTGAAAATGTGAAATTTAGTGAAATGTATGTAATAATTCGGACACAATTCATGTTTTTTCCAGACAAATAATTGTAATAACGTTTGGCTTGAATTTCTTCGTTTCAGGACGGAGAAGTCTGAAATTCTTAAAATTCTGCTGAACTTTGGAACCTTACTCGTTGATGCAAGTCTGCAGACCATTGTGCTCCGTTCCACATCCATTGCAGAGGCAAACGTGCTCCACATATAGGAGTCGTCGTCGTAAATTCTAATTCATGGCTAGCCCACGTGCGTAAACAATGATTCCAGATTGATGACACCTTATTACAAACACTTTGTACGCTACACGAACATTCATTCATTTGGTCTTGGCCTCTTGGGGGCAAAATTCCACCCCTAGAGAATGAATCAACGCATGGCGGCGGCGGCGACGTGGTCGGAGGTCCAGCCGTCGGCCATCTCGAAGCCGTTGCGGCGGCGGCGGAAGTCCTCCCGCGCCTGCTCCACCTCCTCCCTTGTGTTCATGACGAAGGGCCCGTCCCGCACCACTGCCTCGCCGTGCGGCCGTGCCGCCACCAGCATCACCCTCGCGCCCGCCGCCCCGGCCTGCACGTCCACGCCGTCGCCGTCGGCGCCGAACACGACGAGCGTGCGCGCTCCGGCGGTGGCTCCGCCCTCGCCGAAGGCGGCCTCGCCGTCGATGACGTAGGCGCACGCGCTCCATCCGCGCGGGACGGGCTGGCGGAGGCGCGCGCCGGGCCGCAGCGCGACGTCGAGGCACAGCGCCGGGGTGCGCGGCCGGAGCGGTGAGCGCACGCCCAGGCACTCGCCTGCGATGACCTTGACGGAGACGCCGGCGGCGGTGGCGGTGGGGATGGCGTCGCTCCCCAGGTCCTGGTACCTCGGCTCCACCCTGCACGCCGCAGCTGGTCGATTAGCAGCTCCCAAACAGAAGGTAGCAGAAGGAGATTGATGGATTTAGCAAAGAGTTTTTTAATTTGCAGTGAGATCGATCATACCTCTTGTCGGCGGCGGCGAGGTTGATCCAGATGTTGATGCCGCGCTGCACGCCATGGCCGGCGGGCACCTCCGCGTGCACGACGCCGCGCCCCGCCGTCAGCCACTGCGCCACCCAAAGCAAGCACCACCGCCGTTAGAACTTGACGATGACCACAAATTAACAATGCTAAGTATAGTACATGTCAACTCTCTGACCAATCATGCATATGCGCGCGCACGTATATGTAGTGGTCTGACCAATTCTATACGCCGCCGCGCGCTAGCTTAGTAGCTTTACATGAGTGGACTCTGACTGGCTCAGTGGTCAGCATGGTGGTCGGCGTACGCTGAGGGAGTAGCATTGTGTCACGTGCTGGTAGTGCTTCTACGCCTACTTTTAACGCTGGATTTTGACACGACGCCAAGCAGGACATAGATGCAGCAGCATCGTCCACTTTTGCATGAACTGGGGGGCACCCTGTCCCTTTCACAAGCATCAAGCTAAGCAAGCATTTGTGCTTCTTTTATAGCTAGGGTAGTATCTGGTAATTAAAACATTTAGCCGCTGCTTTTTCCCACAGAATTATGCAAATCACACTATTATTCGACGGCTCTTATTATTTAGTCTTTGTGGGTTCAATGCTGCTGTGATGGGAGACCTAACCTGAACATCTCCTGTGTTGATGGTGCCCTTGTGGCCTGAAAAGTCGTGGTAACTGACGCCTCCCTGAAAGCAACGGCAAGACAAAACATTTTGTCAGCTTGAAGCAAAAAAGTAGCATTGTTCAATTCACTAAATGAACCTTAGCTTGCAACATCTAAGCTAGTATAGGATTATTCGTAAAGATC
This sequence comes from Echinochloa crus-galli, assembly GCA_900205405.1. Lineage (NCBI taxonomy): Eukaryota > Viridiplantae > Streptophyta > Magnoliopsida > Poales > Poaceae > Echinochloa > Echinochloa crus-galli. Next base: position 222,922 of record OAMR01000005.1, on the reverse strand, counting down.
ATAAGAAAGCCGTGTGAATTCGTACCTCGAGCATATAGGTGACGTTCTCAAATCCTAATTAAGATGCAGCAGAAAAAAGGAAGAAGAATATAGAATATCAGTTTACAAATGATTATTATATTCTGCTACATTATTATGGATGTAATTGATTGTATAGATGATGTCAGAGGAAGATATAAACCTCTGTGCGGATGATCAAGAAAGCCAGCAGGTGCAGAAACTGCAAAAACAAAGAAATTAAAGGTGTGAATGGATTTCGTATTGACTATATATGATTCATATTTAAATTTATCCATGACAGCGTTCGAGACTTTTATGTGTTTCCTTCAAGTTCAAGGTGATATTTATATATGTACCCAATAATCAAGTAGCAAAATTGAATAGTTATGCTACATATGCGACATCTAGCTAGACTTTTGATGGAGAAATAAGGCTTTGTTTAGTTCACAAAAAGCAACCCCAAAGTTCACTGTAAAAAAAATTTCCATCACATCAAAATGTCGGCACATGTATGGAGTACTAAATATAGATGAAATCAAAAACTAATTACACAGTTTGGTTATACTCGGCGAGACGAACATTTTGAGCCTAATTAATCAATTTTTGGATAATTTTTCAAAAATACAAACGAAATGCTACGATGAAGTGACATCTTTCATTCAATTCCCCACCCCCTAATTTGCATCTAAAAAAGGGCTAAGTGTGTTTTTATTTGCCAAAAGAATACGTCTGTTTTAGATCAGGACATGTGAAAAGCCACTTTATCATCAGTTGCCATTTTTGCTTTGTACAGGAACACAGATGGCCAGCATATATCCGTATCTGTCCGGTGAGTTAATTTTAACATAAAAAATCATGCTCTTGATGACTGTAATAAATAAGATAGCTAGCTAGAAGCTGGGATTTGGGCGATGTCAACGTACACTCGAACTCGTCGAAGGACAGGATAGGATCCAACTCCTGCAGCTCAGGCCTGCAGCAAGGAACAAGCTGTAACGGTTAATACCAGGATATTATTACTGCCAAATGAACACTCCAGCATATACCAGGTTATCTCGATGGATTGCTACCTGCCGATGCTCCGCCAGAACGCGAAGCCCTCGACGTAGGGCTTGCGCTCGCAGGTCAGCGTCCGGACCACCGCCCGCGGCTTGCTCATCACTTGACCGCCGTCGTCGGCTCCGGCGTGCCGCCGCTCCTCTCTGCCATGGCTAATAATGATCGAACATTTCCGTGGTCAGCTCTTGGTAGGAAAAGAAATCACCTCTTGGAGGACCAGGTCAGTGTGTGTATGAACACAACATTTCGATGGAGGAGAAAGATCGAGCTCGTCGTTAATCATCAACAAAGATATCCGCGCGCGTACCTCTCGATCTTAGCAGGCTCCTCCATGATGGCGCCGGGCTGCTGCTGCGGCCTCTCGGCGGCCGCCGCCATTGCCGGCGGCGGTGCCGATCCGTGGAGAGGAGACGGAGGCGGAGGGGCCAGCATGGGCACGATGATGCGAGCGGTGGCGGCAGACATGGCGGCGTGTGTACGGTAGAAAGAATTGCTGCAGATGCCGTCCTGTCCTACGGTGGTGTGGCTGTGACCATTGCCGGCGTTTAAATACCCGCGGCGCGAGGGCAGGAGGAGGAGGAGGGGCATCGCGTCAACCGGAAGCTGGGTGCAGGCGTGGAGACAAGATGCCAGCCAGCCGGTGTGAACGCCCGTCGCGGGGTGGGGCCCGACGTCGACGTCGGCGTCGGCCCATGCCATGCCCGGTGGTTGCGTACTGGCGCGGCATGTGTGGTGTGGTGTGGTGTGGGGAGGGCGCGGTGGGTGTGGTGTGGTGTGGTGTGGGGAGGGCGCGGTGGGTGTGGTGTGGTGTGGTGTGGGGAGGGCGCGGTGGGTGTGGTGTGGTGTGGTGTGGGGAGGGCGCGGTGGGTGTGGTGTGGTGTGGTGTGGGGAGGGCGCGGTGGGTGTGGTGTGGTGTGGTGTGGGGAGGGCGCGGTGGGTGTGGTGTGGTGTGGTGTGGGGAGGGCGCGGTGGGTGTGGTGTGGTGTGGTGTGGGGAGGGCGCGGTGGGTGTGGTGTGGTGTGGTGTGGGGAGGGCGCGGTGGGTGTGGTGTGGTGTGGTGTGGGGAGGGCGCGGTGGGTGTGGTGTGGTGTGGTGTGGGGAGGGCGCGGTGGGTGTGGTGTGGTGTGGTGTGGGGAGGGCGCGGTGGGTGTGGTGTGGTGTGGTGTGGGGAGGGCGCGGTGGGTGTGGTGTGGTGTGGTGTGGGGAGGGCGCGGTGGGCCCCACCGCCGCCACTCCGACGCCGAGAGCTCGGGCGGCGCACTCGCTAGCTGCGTCCCGTGTCTGGTGGTGTGCGATGCGAGGTGTGAACGCGGGGTTTGTCGCGGCAGCGGCATCGTCTTCGTGATTAGGCCGTGCATGCGTGCGTGCCACACCCACCGGACTTGGATTTGTTCGCGGGGAGCGGAGGGCCCACCACGCAGGGGCGGCGGGTGGAAGCACGTGTACGGAGTCAAGAAAAGGTCATTTGGCTTCGAGTTCTGAGACTTTCTCCCAAGAAAAAGGTTACGTTTTTTCTACTTATAATTAATAATTTGGTATTGCTCGGGAGCGGACGTCCGATACGTCGGACACTCCACCCAGCGACTCACGCTGTAGTGAGATTCTTTTTTCTTGTTCATTGTTGTAGTTGCTACAAAATAATGTTGGAATATAAGGGACCCATCAAACCAATACTGATGTTACGTCTGGAAATGTATTTTTGTTGCGATAGACATACGGTGACGTTGCACTAGAAGTTTTAATTAGATTTTGTTGTAATTTTATGATATTGTAAAAATTTATTCTAAATGTTTCAATAGCTTATTTATTATGTTACTTTTTTAGTCTAATTTACTAATTCTATATATTTTGTTTCATTGATATTTTCAAGAAACATAACATGTTTTTAAATATTGCAATTGTAATTTAAAAATGTTACGGTAATAATTTTTATATGTTGCAAAAGTAATAATTTTTATATGTTGTAAAAGAAAAGTGTTGATGTTGCAAATTTTTATTTGTACGTGTTGACATTCTCAGTGGATGTTGCATAAAATATTGTATTATTTTGCGGTGGGCATTTTCTATCCCAGATCGGATGACAGAGTTATTTTTATATATGTTTTTTGTGTTGCAAAAAATGATTTTTAATGTCGCATCACTCAATTTTAAATGTTGCAATGGGACGTCCGATAAAAATTTACCATCGGACGTCCCGCCGGTGGTATCCTTAATAATAATTAGAGGGTGGATCGTCCATAATTAAAGAGGGCAAAAGATAGGTGTGGTATGTTTGCTGTCTCTGGCGCTGCAGTATGAACGGATTTAATTTGTTTGTCTCGGTTAGTTGTATGCAAGTTAGGTTGGAGCCAAACCAAATCGGTCCAGCTGAGTTGTACGTGCCAAATCAGTTATGCGTAGCTACTATATCTTTATCAAGCACGGATCGGGGTAGCTATATCGGCGCTGCTCTAACGGTGAAGTCTTGGAGCTTGCCCGCACTTCCTCTTCCCCAAATCTTCTTCTTCCCCCAAAACCTCCTTCGATTTGAGCTCCAATTCGATCAGATTTGAGTCATCTTCTTCCCCAATTCCTCCTCTGATTCAAGCTCCAATTCAACCAAATTGAGCTTTGAATCGAAAAATTGATGTATGAATCGGACGGCTTGTTCGTTGAATAATAGCTCACTTGCACTAGGGCTGCCTTCTCCGTAGGAACCCGCTCCCACGGTAGTGATGGCCATGGTGCGCGGATGGAACAGAGCTCAACCTCCGCCTGCTACACTTTGAAGCTCACCCGCACTGGGCCATGTCTCGGCTGGTGGAGCTTGCGCACACCTGCCGGTACCGGAGATGCTAGCAGGGGCGTCGGAAAATGGGGCCAAGCACAGAGAGGCGGTGGAGCCGGTGCAGAAATGGACCGACGTGGCGGCCGGAAGAGCCTGGAAATGTCCTGTGCTGGGGGTTGAGCTTTCCCGCTTGATAGGAAAAATTTAGCAATCCAAAGTGTTGGATTGGTATATTTGGGTCAAATAGAGAGAAATTTAGGTTATAGCCTAAAATTTTTTGAGATAGCAATACATATAGCAATGCTTTTGGAGCATGTTTTTATACTTTTGGTAGTTTTTAGGTATAACAATTTAATATAGCAATGCTCTTGGAGATGTTCAAACCATTAAAACCTACATAGAAAGGAAGAAAGGAGGTAAGGATTAAGGTTCAATAACTCTCCAAGTCACAGTGAGTCGCCGATGATCGTGACTCATAAGTGATATTCTATGGCAAACGACAGATCATGCGTCTATATATTGCCGATAAATTATTCTATTATTCTTTACATAGACTAGTAATGACGTACGTGTGACACGCACGTTAAACAAAATAAAAAATTTAAAAAGCCCACGATAATATGACGGGAATACAAGTTTTCTTATAACGTAAACCATTCACCGTTAACAATAATCTATACTATAATTTGAGTTAGAATGATCATTATATTTTGGGACGGATGAATTCCATTATCATCGTTTCATAAAACCATTTTAGAAAGATTGTAGTGCTAAAAAAATGTTCCTCGTTCAAAGCGATTTTACCATTGAAGGAAAAAAAATATGTCATAGTTCTCATGTTCCATCTCACAATGAACTGTTACATAAGCCCTATGCAACAGAATCAAACATAGATGTACACAGAGCACACATGTCATTGAAGAATTTTGTTACCATGAGCCTCTTTGGTGTGGCGCCCTGCGCTCTTCGGGCTAACGCCCGGCACGCCTGCACGATCTCCCATGTCCTATTCTAGATCAGGTGCAGATTCGAGTTGCTCCTCGTCATCTTCTCGGCCTCCCGAGTAGCCTCCTGCAGAGATTTTGGCCGTCTCGAAGGGTCGCTGATGATGTGCAGCCGGATTCCCTTCCTGCCCAGATCTATCAAAATCACCGCTTGCTGTAAATTTTCAGTTCATATACTAGATCTGCTAGCGTGCGAGTGCCACTAATTCACAGAATGTTCAC
>OAMR01000005.1:127384-217648 GCA_900205405.1 Echinochloa crus-galli | reverse complement strand
CTTTTCACTAGTAGGCAAAGGCAAAATATCATACCATACACCTGTCTCTTATACACATCTAGATGTGTATAAGAGACAGCTCGAAGTCGAGTTGATTTGGGCCTCTATCTTGACTTGCATGCCCTTGCTGGTCCTCTCCACCTTGAAGATCTTCTCCAACTATCCTCTGGTCCTCTCCATGGTTCGTAATTACAATATAATCATTAGGTAGCAATCTATTCTCATAATCACATAGAGAATTACTTAGGAACGAGCTCACCTCTAAATTCAATTGTCGCGCACGAGCTCTAGTGATTGGACCTTGAACGATCAATGGAGGATTGTTGTGAGTATCCATAGGAGTGATGTCCTCATCATCCTCCCCCTCTTGAATTGGAGTCGTCCTCGACTCAAGCTCATCCTCTTCTCCCAAGTATGGCCTCAAATCTGAAACGTTAAAGGTGGGACTAACCCCAAACTCGGGAGGCAACACAAGTTTATATGCATTATCATTAATCATTTCAAGTATTTTAAATGGACCAGCAGCTCTTGGCATCAACTTAGACTTTCTCAAATCTGGAAATCTTTCTTTTCTCAAGTGCAACCATACTAAATCACCCGGTTCAAGCTTTACTTCTTTCCTACCTTTACTACCAGCAATTCTATACTTGTCGTTCATCTTTTCAATGTTGTGCTTAGTTGTTTCATGCATTTGCAAAATAAATTCAGCACGTTCCTTGGCATCATTATGAATCCTTTCACTAGTAGGCAAAGGCAAAATATCAATATGAGTACAGGGGTTGAAGCCATACACTACCTGAAAAGGACTTACCTTGGTGGTAGAATGTGTTGCTCGATTATATGCAAACTCGACATGAGGCAAACATTCTTCCCACATCCTCAAATTTTTCTTCAAAATAGCTCTCAACATAGTACCCAAAGTACGGTTCACGACATCCATTTGTCCATCAGTTTGCGGATGACAAATAGTAGAAAACAACCATTTTGTACCCAACTTGTTCCACAGAGTCCGCCAAAAATGACTCAAGAATTTAGCATCGTGATCTGAAACAATAGTAGACGACATACCATGCAAACGAACAATCTCTTTGAAAAAGAGGTCAGCAATATGCATAACATCATCACTCTTATGACATGATATAAAGTGTGCCATCTTAGAAAAATGATCCACCACAACAAATTGATTTATTTCGAGCACGTCTGCTATGGGGTACCCAGGAAGTAAATTGGTGGGTCTCGCCGAGTTCTAGGAACGATAGTGCACGGACAACACAAAGATTTAGAAAGGTTCGGGCCGCGAGTAGCGTAATACCCTACGTCCTGTGTGTTTGATTGTATTGCACGTGAGTTGAGTTATCTAGTCTACCGAGCTAGGAACCCCTACCCTCCTTTATATATCCCAGGGGGCAAGGTTACATGGTATGTTCCTAGTCGGTTACAATATAGGAGTCCTAGTAGGAGTACACGAGTAGTTCCGATTAGTTCTACTAGGACTCGATCTTCTGTCTTAAGGGTACCCCGTTCGTTCATTCTGGACCGAATCGGTGCATCGTTTCCTTTCCGGCCCATATCGGTGCATTAAAGCAACCCCGGCATGGTTTTCGGCGCAGTAACGAAACTGACCCAATCGAACCAAAACATCACTATTGGGTCCAAGAACGTGGATTGGGTGCGTTCGTTCATTCTGGACCGAATCGGTGCATCGTTTCCTTTCCGGCCCATATCGGTGCATTAAAGCAACCCCGGCATGGTTTTCGGCGCAGTAACGAAACTGACCCAATCGAACCAAAACATCACTATTGGGTCCAAGAACGTGGATTGGGTGCGTTCGTTCATTCTGGACCGAATCGGTGCATCGTTTCCTTTCCGGCCCATATCGGTGCATTAAAGCAACCCCGGCATGGTTTTCGGCGCAGTAACGAAACTGACCCAATCGAACCAAAACATCACTATTGGGTCCAAGAACGTGGATTGGGTGCGTTCGTTCATTCTGGACCGAATCGGTGCATCGTTTCCTTTCCGGCCCATATCGGTGCATTAAAGCAACCCCGGCATGGTTTTCGGCGCAGTAACGAAACTGACCCAATCGAACCAAAACATCACTATTGGGTCCAAGAACGTGGATTGGGTGCGTTCGTTCATTCTGGACCGAATCGGTGCATCGTTTCCTTTCCGGCCCATATCGGTGCATTAAAGCAACCCCGGCATGGTTTTCGGCGCAGTAACGAAACTGACCCAATCGAACCAAAACATCACTATTGGGTCCAAGAACGTGGATTGGGTGCGTTCGTTCATTCTGGACCGAATCGGTGCATCGTTTCCTTTCCGGCCCATATCGGTGCATTAAAGCAACCCCGGCATGGTTTTCGGCGCAGTAACGAAACTGACCCAATCGAACCAAAACATCACTATTGGGTCCAAGAACGTGGATTGGGTGCGTTCGTTCATTCTGGACCGAATCGGTGCATCGTTTCCTTTCCGGCCCATATCGGTGCATTAAAGCAACCCCGGCATGGTTTTCGGCGCAGTAACGAAACTGACCCAATCGAACCAAAACATCACTATTGGGTCCAAGAACGTGGATTGGGTGCGTTCGTTCATTCTGGACCGAATCGGTGCATCGTTTCCTTTCCGGCCCATATCGGTGCATTAAAGCAACCCCGGCATGGTTTTCGGCGCAGTAACGAAACTGACCCAATCGAACCAAAACATCACTATTGGGTCCAAGAACGTGGATTGGGTGCGTTCGTTCATTCTGGACCGAATCGGTGCATCGTTTCCTTTCCGGCCCATATCGGTGCATTAAAGCAACCCCGGCATGGTTTTCGGCGCAGTAACGAAACTGACCCAATCGAACCAAAACATCACTATTGGGTCCAAGAACGTGGATTGGGTGCGTTCGTTCATTCTGGACCGAATCGGTGCATCGTTTCCTTTCCGGCCCATATCGGTGCATTAAAGCAACCCCGGCATGGTTTTCGGCGCAGTAACGAAACTGACCCAATCGAACCAAAACATCACTATTGGGTCCAAGAACGTGGATTGGGTGCGTTCGTTCATTCTGGACCGAATCGGTGCATCGTTTCCTTTCCGGCCCATATCGGTGCATTAAAGCAACCCCGGCATGGTTTTCGGCGCAGTAACGAAACTGACCCAATCGAACCAAAACATCACTATTGGGTCCAAGAACGTGGATTGGGTGCGTTCGTTCATTCTGGACCGAATCGGTGCATCGTTTCCTTTCCGGCCCATATCGGTGCATTAAAGCAACCCCGGCATGGTTTTCGGCGCAGTAACGAAACTGACCCAATCGAACCAAAACATCACTATTGGGTCCAAGAACGTGGATTGGGTGCGTTCGTTCATTCTGGACCGAATCGGTGCATCGTTTCCTTTCCGGCCCATATCGGTGCATTAAAGCAACCCCGGCATGGTTTTCGGCGCAGTAACGAAACTGACCCAATCGAACCAAAACATCACTATTGGGTCCAAGAACGTGGATTGGGTGCGTTCGTTCATTCTGGACCGAATCGGTGCATCGTTTCCTTTCCGGCCCATATCGGTGCATTAAAGCAACCCCGGCATGGTTTTCGGCGCAGTAACGAAACTGACCCAATCGAACCAAAACATCACTATTGGGTCCAAGAACGTGGATTGGGTGCGTTCGTTCATTCTGGACCGAATCGGTGCATCGTTTCCTTTCCGGCCCATATCGGTGCATTAAAGCAACCCCGGCATGGTTTTCGGCGCAGTAACGAAACTGACCCAATCGAACCAAAACATCACTATTGGGTCCAAGAACGTGGATTGGGTGCGTTCGTTCATTCTGGACCGAATCGGTGCATCGTTTCCTTTCCGGCCCATATCGGTGCATTAAAGCAACCCCGGCATGGTTTTCGGCGCAGTAACGAAACTGACCCAATCGAACCAAAACATCACTATTGGGTCCAAGAACGTGGATTGGGTGCGTTCGTTCATTCTGGACCGAATCGGTGCATCGTTTCCTTTCCGGCCCATATCGGTGCATTAAAGCAACCCCGGCATGGTTTTCGGCGCAGTAACGAAACTGACCCAATCGAACCAAAACATCACTATTGGGTCCAAGAACGTGGATTGGGTGCGTTCGTTCATTCTGGACCGAATCGGTGCATCGTTTCCTTTCCGGCCCATATCGGTGCATTAAAGCAACCCCGGCATGGTTTTCGGCGCAGTAACGAAACTGACCCAATCGAACCAAAACATCACTATTGGGTCCAAGAACGTGGATTGGGTGCGTTCGTTCATTCTGGACCGAATCGGTGCATCGTTTCCTTTCCGGCCCATATCGGTGCATTAAAGCAACCCCGGCATGGTTTTCGGCGCAGTAACGAAACTGACCCAATCGAACCAAAACATCACTATTGGGTCCAAGAACGTGGATTGGGTGCGTTCGTTCATTCTGGACCGAATCGGTGCATCGTTTCCTTTCCGGCCCATATCGGTGCATTAAAGCAACCCCGGCATGGTTTTCGGCGCAGTAACGAAACTGACCCAATCGAACCAAAACATCACTATTGGGTCCAAGAACGTGGATTGGGTGCGTTCGTTCATTCTGGACCGAATCGGTGCATCGTTTCCTTTCCGGCCCATATCGGTGCATTAAAGCAACCCCGGCATGGTTTTCGGCGCAGTAACGAAACTGACCCAATCGAACCAAAACATCACTATTGGGTCCAAGAACGTGGATTGGGTGCGTTCGTTCATTCTGGACCGAATCGGTGCATCGTTTCCTTTCCGGCCCATATCGGTGCATTAAAGCAACCCCGGCATGGTTTTCGGCGCAGTAACGAAACTGACCCAATCGAACCAAAACATCACTATTGGGTCCAAGAACGTGGATTGGGTGCGTTCGTTCATTCTGGACCGAATCGGTGCATCGTTTCCTTTCCGGCCCATATCGGTGCATTAAAGCAACCCCGGCATGGTTTTCGGCGCAGTAACGAAACTGACCCAATCGAACCAAAACATCACTATTGGGTCCAAGAACGTGGATTGGGTGCGTTCGTTCATTCTGGACCGAATCGGTGCATCGTTTCCTTTCCGGCCCATATCGGTGCATTAAAGCAACCCCGGCATGGTTTTCGGCGCAGTAACGAAACTGACCCAATCGAACCAAAACATCACTATTGGGTCCAAGAACGTGGATTGGGTGCGTTCGTTCATTCTGGACCGAATCGGTGCATCGTTTCCTTTCCGGCCCATATCGGTGCATTAAAGCAACCCCGGCATGGTTTTCGGCGCAGTAACGAAACTGACCCAATCGAACCAAAACATCACTATTGGGTCCAAGAACGTGGATTGGGTGCGTTCGTTCATTCTGGACCGAATCGGTGCATCGTTTCCTTTCCGGCCCATATCGGTGCATTAAAGCAACCCCGGCATGGTTTTCGGCGCAGTAACGAAACTGACCCAATCGAACCAAAACATCACTATTGGGTCCAAGAACGTGGATTGGGTGCGTTCGTTCATTCTGGACCGAATCGGTGCATCGTTTCCTTTCCGGCCCATATCGGTGCATTAAAGCAACCCCGGCATGGTTTTCGGCGCAGTAACGAAACTGACCCAATCGAACCAAAACATCACTATTGGGTCCAAGAACGTGGATTGGGTGCGTTCGTTCATTCTGGACCGAATCGGTGCATCGTTTCCTTTCCGGCCCATATCGGTGCATTAAAGCAACCCCGGCATGGTTTTCGGCGCAGTAACGAAACTGACCCAATCGAACCAAAACATCACTATTGGGTCCAAGAACGTGGATTGGGTGCGTTCGTTCATTCTGGACCGAATCGGTGCATCGTTTCCTTTCCGGCCCATATCGGTGCATTAAAGCAACCCCGGCATGGTTTTCGGCGCAGTAACGAAACTGACCCAATCGAACCAAAACATCACTATTGGGTCCAAGAACGTGGATTGGGTGCGTTCGTTCATTCTGGACCGAATCGGTGCATCGTTTCCTTTCCGGCCCATATCGGTGCATTAAAGCAACCCCGGCATGGTTTTCGGCGCAGTAACGAAACTGACCCAATCGAACCAAAACATCACTATTGGGTCCAAGAACGTGGATTGGGTGCGTTCGTTCATTCTGGACCGAATCGGTGCATCGTTTCCTTTCCGGCCCATATCGGTGCATTAAAGCAACCCCGGCATGGTTTTCGGCGCAGTAACGAAACTGACCCAATCGAACCAAAACATCACTATTGGGTCCAAGAACGTGGATTGGGTGCGTTCGTTCATTCTGGACCGAATCGGTGCATCGTTTCCTTTCCGGCCCATATCGGTGCATTAAAGCAACCCCGGCATGGTTTTCGGCGCAGTAACGAAACTGACCCAATCGAACCAAAACATCACTATTGGGTCCAAGAACGTGGATTGGGTGCGTTCGTTCATTCTGGACCGAATCGGTGCATCGTTTCCTTTCCGGCCCATATCGGTGCATTAAAGCAACCCCGGCATGGTTTTCGGCGCAGTAACGAAACTGACCCAATCGAACCAAAACATCACTATTGGGTCCAAGAACGTGGATTGGGTGCGTTCGTTCATTCTGGACCGAATCGGTGCATCGTTTCCTTTCCGGCCCATATCGGTGCATTAAAGCAACCCCGGCATGGTTTTCGGCGCAGTAACGAAACTGACCCAATCGAACCAAAACATCACTATTGGGTCCAAGAACGTGGATTGGGTGCGTTCGTTCATTCTGGACCGAATCGGTGCATCGTTTCCTTTCCGGCCCATATCGGTGCATTAAAGCAACCCCGGCATGGTTTTCGGCGCAGTAACGAAACTGACCCAATCGAACCAAAACATCACTATTGGGTCCAAGAACGTGGATTGGGTGCGTTCGTTCATTCTGGACCGAATCGGTGCATCGTTTCCTTTCCGGCCCATATCGGTGCATTAAAGCAACCCCGGCATGGTTTTCGGCGCAGTAACGAAACTGACCCAATCGAACCAAAACATCACTATTGGGTCCAAGAACGTGGATTGGGTGCGTTCGTTCATTCTGGACCGAATCGGTGCATCGTTTCCTTTCCGGCCCATATCGGTGCATTAAAGCAACCCCGGCATGGTTTTCGGCGCAGTAACGAAACTGACCCAATCGAACCAAAACATCACTATTGGGTCCAAGAACGTGGATTGGGTGCGTTCGTTCATTCTGGACCGAATCGGTGCATCGTTTCCTTTCCGGCCCATATCGGTGCATTAAAGCAACCCCGGCATGGTTTTCGGCGCAGTAACGAAACTGACCCAATCGAACCAAAACATCACTATTGGGTCCAAGAACGTGGATTGGGTGCGTTCGTTCATTCTGGACCGAATCGGTGCATCGTTTCCTTTCCGGCCCATATCGGTGCATTAAAGCAACCCCGGCATGGTTTTCGGCGCAGTAACGAAACTGACCCAATCGAACCAAAACATCACTATTGGGTCCAAGAACGTGGATTGGGTGCGTTCGTTCATTCTGGACCGAATCGGTGCATCGTTTCCTTTCCGGCCCATATCGGTGCATTAAAGCAACCCCGGCATGGTTTTCGGCGCAGTAACGAAACTGACCCAATCGAACCAAAACATCACTATTGGGTCCAAGAACGTGGATTGGGTGCGTTCGTTCATTCTGGACCGAATCGGTGCATCGTTTCCTTTCCGGCCCATATCGGTGCATTAAAGCAACCCCGGCATGGTTTTCGGCGCAGTAACGAAACTGACCCAATCGAACCAAAACATCACTATTGGGTCCAAGAACGTGGATTGGGTGCGTTCGTTCATTCTGGACCGAATCGGTGCATCGTTTCCTTTCCGGCCCATATCGGTGCATTAAAGCAACCCCGGCATGGTTTTCGGCGCAGTAACGAAACTGACCCAATCGAACCAAAACATCACTATTGGGTCCAAGAACGTGGATTGGGTGCGTTCGTTCATTCTGGACCGAATCGGTGCATCGTTTCCTTTCCGGCCCATATCGGTGCATTAAAGCAACCCCGGCATGGTTTTCGGCGCAGTAACGAAACTGACCCAATCGAACCAAAACATCACTATTGGGTCCAAGAACGTGGATTGGGTGCGTTCGTTCATTCTGGACCGAATCGGTGCATCGTTTCCTTTCCGGCCCATATCGGTGCATTAAAGCAACCCCGGCATGGTTTTCGGCGCAGTAACGAAACTGACCCAATCGAACCAAAACATCACTATTGGGTCCAAGAACGTGGATTGGGTGCGTTCGTTCATTCTGGACCGAATCGGTGCATCGTTTCCTTTCCGGCCCATATCGGTGCATTAAAGCAACCCCGGCATGGTTTTCGGCGCAGTAACGAAACTGACCCAATCGAACCAAAACATCACTATTGGGTCCAAGAACGTGGATTGGGTGCGTTCGTTCATTCTGGACCGAATCGGTGCATCGTTTCCTTTCCGGCCCATATCGGTGCATTAAAGCAACCCCGGCATGGTTTTCGGCGCAGTAACGAAACTGACCCAATCGAACCAAAACATCACTATTGGGTCCAAGAACGTGGATTGGGTGCGTTCGTTCATTCTGGACCGAATCGGTGCATCGTTTCCTTTCCGGCCCATATCGGTGCATTAAAGCAACCCCGGCATGGTTTTCGGCGCAGTAACGAAACTGACCCAATCGAACCAAAACATCACTATTGGGTCCAAGAACGTGGATTGGGTGCGTTCGTTCATTCTGGACCGAATCGGTGCATCGTTTCCTTTCCGGCCCATATCGGTGCATTAAAGCAACCCCGGCATGGTTTTCGGCGCAGTAACGAAACTGACCCAATCGAACCAAAACATCACTATTGGGTCCAAGAACGTGGATTGGGTGCGTTCGTTCATTCTGGACCGAATCGGTGCATCGTTTCCTTTCCGGCCCATATCGGTGCATTAAAGCAACCCCGGCATGGTTTTCGGCGCAGTAACGAAACTGACCCAATCGAACCAAAACATCACTATTGGGTCCAAGAACGTGGATTGGGTGCGTTCGTTCATTCTGGACCGAATCGGTGCATCGTTTCCTTTCCGGCCCATATCGGTGCATTAAAGCAACCCCGGCATGGTTTTCGGCGCAGTAACGAAACTGACCCAATCGAACCAAAACATCACTATTGGGTCCAAGAACGTGGATTGGGTGCGTTCGTTCATTCTGGACCGAATCGGTGCATCGTTTCCTTTCCGGCCCATATCGGTGCATTAAAGCAACCCCGGCATGGTTTTCGGCGCAGTAACGAAACTGACCCAATCGAACCAAAACATCACTATTGGGTCCAAGAACGTGGATTGGGTGCGTTCGTTCATTCTGGACCGAATCGGTGCATCGTTTCCTTTCCGGCCCATATCGGTGCATTAAAGCAACCCCGGCATGGTTTTCGGCGCAGTAACGAAACTGACCCAATCGAACCAAAACATCACTATTGGGTCCAAGAACGTGGATTGGGTGCGTTCGTTCATTCTGGACCGAATCGGTGCATCGTTTCCTTTCCGGCCCATATCGGTGCATTAAAGCAACCCCGGCATGGTTTTCGGCGCAGTAACGAAACTGACCCAATCGAACCAAAACATCACTATTGGGTCCAAGAACGTGGATTGGGTGCGTTCGTTCATTCTGGACCGAATCGGTGCATCGTTTCCTTTCCGGCCCATATCGGTGCATTAAAGCAACCCCGGCATGGTTTTCGGCGCAGTAACGAAACTGACCCAATCGAACCAAAACATCACTATTGGGTCCAAGAACGTGGATTGGGTGCGTTCGTTCATTCTGGACCGAATCGGTGCATCGTTTCCTTTCCGGCCCATATCGGTGCATTAAAGCAACCCCGGCATGGTTTTCGGCGCAGTAACGAAACTGACCCAATCGAACCAAAACATCACTATTGGGTCCAAGAACGTGGATTGGGTGCGTTCGTTCATTCTGGACCGAATCGGTGCATCGTTTCCTTTCCGGCCCATATCGGTGCATTAAAGCAACCCCGGCATGGTTTTCGGCGCAGTAACGAAACTGACCCAATCGAACCAAAACATCACTATTGGGTCCAAGAACGTGGATTGGGTGCGTTCGTTCATTCTGGACCGAATCGGTGCATCGTTTCCTTTCCGGCCCATATCGGTGCATTAAAGCAACCCCGGCATGGTTTTCGGCGCAGTAACGAAACTGACCCAATCGAACCAAAACATCACTATTGGGTCCAAGAACGTGGATTGGGTGCGTTCGTTCATTCTGGACCGAATCGGTGCATCGTTTCCTTTCCGGCCCATATCGGTGCATTAAAGCAACCCCGGCATGGTTTTCGGCGCAGTAACGAAACTGACCCAATCGAACCAAAACATCACTATTGGGTCCAAGAACGTGGATTGGGTGCGTTCGTTCATTCTGGACCGAATCGGTGCATCGTTTCCTTTCCGGCCCATATCGGTGCATTAAAGCAACCCCGGCATGGTTTTCGGCGCAGTAACGAAACTGACCCAATCGAACCAAAACATCACTATTGGGTCCAAGAACGTGGATTGGGTGCGTTCGTTCATTCTGGACCGAATCGGTGCATCGTTTCCTTTCCGGCCCATATCGGTGCATTAAAGCAACCCCGGCATGGTTTTCGGCGCAGTAACGAAACTGACCCAATCGAACCAAAACATCACTATTGGGTCCAAGAACGTGGATTGGGTGCGTTCGTTCATTCTGGACCGAATCGGTGCATCGTTTCCTTTCCGGCCCATATCGGTGCATTAAAGCAACCCCGGCATGGTTTTCGGCGCAGTAACGAAACTGACCCAATCGAACCAAAACATCACTATTGGGTCCAAGAACGTGGATTGGGTGCGTTCGTTCATTCTGGACCGAATCGGTGCATCGTTTCCTTTCCGGCCCATATCGGTGCATTAAAGCAACCCCGGCATGGTTTTCGGCGCAGTAACGAAACTGACCCAATCGAACCAAAACATCACTATTGGGTCCAAGAACGTGGATTGGGTGCGTTCGTTCATTCTGGACCGAATCGGTGCATCGTTTCCTTTCCGGCCCATATCGGTGCATTAAAGCAACCCCGGCATGGTTTTCGGCGCAGTAACGAAACTGACCCAATCGAACCAAAACATCACTATTGGGTCCAAGAACGTGGATTGGGTGCGTTCGTTCATTCTGGACCGAATCGGTGCATCGTTTCCTTTCCGGCCCATATCGGTGCATTAAAGCAACCCCGGCATGGTTTTCGGCGCAGTAACGAAACTGACCCAATCGAACCAAAACATCACTATTGGGTCCAAGAACGTGGATTGGGTGCGTTCGTTCATTCTGGACCGAATCGGTGCATCGTTTCCTTTCCGGCCCATATCGGTGCATTAAAGCAACCCCGGCATGGTTTTCGGCGCAGTAACGAAACTGACCCAATCGAACCAAAACATCACTATTGGGTCCAAGAACGTGGATTGGGTGCGTTCGTTCATTCTGGACCGAATCGGTGCATCGTTTCCTTTCCGGCCCATATCGGTGCATTAAAGCAACCCCGGCATGGTTTTCGGCGCAGTAACGAAACTGACCCAATCGAACCAAAACATCACTATTGGGTCCAAGAACGTGGATTGGGTGCGTTCGTTCATTCTGGACCGAATCGGTGCATCGTTTCCTTTCCGGCCCATATCGGTGCATTAAAGCAACCCCGGCATGGTTTTCGGCGCAGTAACGAAACTGACCCAATCGAACCAAAACATCACTATTGGGTCCAAGAACGTGGATTGGGTGCGTTCGTTCATTCTGGACCGAATCGGTGCATCGTTTCCTTTCCGGCCCATATCGGTGCATTAAAGCAACCCCGGCATGGTTTTCGGCGCAGTAACGAAACTGACCCAATCGAACCAAAACATCACTATTGGGTCCAAGAACGTGGATTGGGTGCGTTCGTTCATTCTGGACCGAATCGGTGCATCGTTTCCTTTCCGGCCCATATCGGTGCATTAAAGCAACCCCGGCATGGTTTTCGGCGCAGTAACGAAACTGACCCAATCGAACCAAAACATCACTATTGGGTCCAAGAACGTGGATTGGGTGCGTTCGTTCATTCTGGACCGAATCGGTGCATCGTTTCCTTTCCGGCCCATATCGGTGCATTAAAGCAACCCCGGCATGGTTTTCGGCGCAGTAACGAAACTGACCCAATCGAACCAAAACATCACTATTGGGTCCAAGAACGTGGATTGGGTGCGTTCGTTCATTCTGGACCGAATCGGTGCATCGTTTCCTTTCCGGCCCATATCGGTGCATTAAAGCAACCCCGGCATGGTTTTCGGCGCAGTAACGAAACTGACCCAATCGAACCAAAACATCACTATTGGGTCCAAGAACGTGGATTGGGTGCGTTCGTTCATTCTGGACCGAATCGGTGCATCGTTTCCTTTCCGGCCCATATCGGTGCATTAAAGCAACCCCGGCATGGTTTTCGGCGCAGTAACGAAACTGACCCAATCGAACCAAAACATCACTATTGGGTCCAAGAACGTGGATTGGGTGCGTTCGTTCATTCTGGACCGAATCGGTGCATCGTTTCCTTTCCGGCCCATATCGGTGCATTAAAGCAACCCCGGCATGGTTTTCGGCGCAGTAACGAAACTGACCCAATCGAACCAAAACATCACTATTGGGTCCAAGAACGTGGATTGGGTGCGTTCGTTCATTCTGGACCGAATCGGTGCATCGTTTCCTTTCCGGCCCATATCGGTGCATTAAAGCAACCCCGGCATGGTTTTCGGCGCAGTAACGAAACTGACCCAATCGAACCAAAACATCACTATTGGGTCCAAGAACGTGGATTGGGTGCGTTCGTTCATTCTGGACCGAATCGGTGCATCGTTTCCTTTCCGGCCCATATCGGTGCATTAAAGCAACCCCGGCATGGTTTTCGGCGCAGTAACGAAACTGACCCAATCGAACCAAAACATCACTATTGGGTCCAAGAACGTGGATTGGGTGCGTTCGTTCATTCTGGACCGAATCGGTGCATCGTTTCCTTTCCGGCCCATATCGGTGCATTAAAGCAACCCCGGCATGGTTTTCGGCGCAGTAACGAAACTGACCCAATCGAACCAAAACATCACTATTGGGTCCAAGAACGTGGATTGGGTGCGTTCGTTCATTCTGGACCGAATCGGTGCATCGTTTCCTTTCCGGCCCATATCGGTGCATTAAAGCAACCCCGGCATGGTTTTCGGCGCAGTAACGAAACTGACCCAATCGAACCAAAACATCACTATTGGGTCCAAGAACGTGGATTGGGTGCGTTCGTTCATTCTGGACCGAATCGGTGCATCGTTTCCTTTCCGGCCCATATCGGTGCATTAAAGCAACCCCGGCATGGTTTTCGGCGCAGTAACGAAACTGACCCAATCGAACCAAAACATCACTATTGGGTCCAAGAACGTGGATTGGGTGCGTTCGTTCATTCTGGACCGAATCGGTGCATCGTTTCCTTTCCGGCCCATATCGGTGCATTAAAGCAACCCCGGCATGGTTTTCGGCGCAGTAACGAAACTGACCCAATCGAACCAAAACATCACTATTGGGTCCAAGAACGTGGATTGGGTGCGTTCGTTCATTCTGGACCGAATCGGTGCATCGTTTCCTTTCCGGCCCATATCGGTGCATTAAAGCAACCCCGGCATGGTTTTCGGCGCAGTAACGAAACTGACCCAATCGAACCAAAACATCACTATTGGGTCCAAGAACGTGGATTGGGTGCGTTCGTTCATTCTGGACCGAATCGGTGCATCGTTTCCTTTCCGGCCCATATCGGTGCATTAAAGCAACCCCGGCATGGTTTTCGGCGCAGTAACGAAACTGACCCAATCGAACCAAAACATCACTATTGGGTCCAAGAACGTGGATTGGGTGCGTTCGTTCATTCTGGACCGAATCGGTGCATCGTTTCCTTTCCGGCCCATATCGGTGCATTAAAGCAACCCCGGCATGGTTTTCGGCGCAGTAACGAAACTGACCCAATCGAACCAAAACATCACTATTGGGTCCAAGAACGTGGATTGGGTGCGTTCGTTCATTCTGGACCGAATCGGTGCATCGTTTCCTTTCCGGCCCATATCGGTGCATTAAAGCAACCCCGGCATGGTTTTCGGCGCAGTAACGAAACTGACCCAATCGAACCAAAACATCACTATTGGGTCCAAGAACGTGGATTGGGTGCGTTCGTTCATTCTGGACCGAATCGGTGCATCGTTTCCTTTCCGGCCCATATCGGTGCATTAAAGCAACCCCGGCATGGTTTTCGGCGCAGTAACGAAACTGACCCAATCGAACCAAAACATCACTATTGGGTCCAAGAACGTGGATTGGGTGCGTTCGTTCATTCTGGACCGAATCGGTGCATCGTTTCCTTTCCGGCCCATATCGGTGCATTAAAGCAACCCCGGCATGGTTTTCGGCGCAGTAACGAAACTGACCCAATCGAACCAAAACATCACTATTGGGTCCAAGAACGTGGATTGGGTGCGTTCGTTCATTCTGGACCGAATCGGTGCATCGTTTCCTTTCCGGCCCATATCGGTGCATTAAAGCAACCCCGGCATGGTTTTCGGCGCAGTAACGAAACTGACCCAATCGAACCAAAACATCACTATTGGGTCCAAGAACGTGGATTGGGTGCGTTCGTTCATTCTGGACCGAATCGGTGCATCGTTTCCTTTCCGGCCCATATCGGTGCATTAAAGCAACCCCGGCATGGTTTTCGGCGCAGTAACGAAACTGACCCAATCGAACCAAAACATCACTATTGGGTCCAAGAACGTGGATTGGGTGCGTTCGTTCATTCTGGACCGAATCGGTGCATCGTTTCCTTTCCGGCCCATATCGGTGCATTAAAGCAACCCCGGCATGGTTTTCGGCGCAGTAACGAAACTGACCCAATCGAACCAAAACATCACTATTGGGTCCAAGAACGTGGATTGGGTGCGTTCGTTCATTCTGGACCGAATCGGTGCATCGTTTCCTTTCCGGCCCATATCGGTGCATTAAAGCAACCCCGGCATGGTTTTCGGCGCAGTAACGAAACTGACCCAATCGAACCAAAACATCACTATTGGGTCCAAGAACGTGGATTGGGTGCGTTCGTTCATTCTGGACCGAATCGGTGCATCGTTTCCTTTCCGGCCCATATCGGTGCATTAAAGCAACCCCGGCATGGTTTTCGGCGCAGTAACGAAACTGACCCAATCGAACCAAAACATCACTATTGGGTCCAAGAACGTGGATTGGGTGCGTTCGTTCATTCTGGACCGAATCGGTGCATCGTTTCCTTTCCGGCCCATATCGGTGCATTAAAGCAACCCCGGCATGGTTTTCGGCGCAGTAACGAAACTGACCCAATCGAACCAAAACATCACTATTGGGTCCAAGAACGTGGATTGGGTGCGTTCGTTCATTCTGGACCGAATCGGTGCATCGTTTCCTTTCCGGCCCATATCGGTGCATTAAAGCAACCCCGGCATGGTTTTCGGCACAGTAACGAAACTGATCCAATCGAACCAAAACATCACTATTGGGTCCAAGAACGTGGATTGGGTGCGTTCGTTCATTCTGGACCGAATCGGTGCATCGTTTCCTTTCCGGCCCATATCGGTGCATTAAAGCAACCCCGGCATGGTTTTCGGCACAGTAACGAAACTGACCCAATCGAACCAAAACATCACTATTGGGTCCAGAAACGTGGATTGGGTGAGTTTGTTTCTATTGTGGACCGAATCGGGGCATCGTTTCATTTCTGCCCCGAATCGGTGCATTAAATGAGACCCTTGCATGGTTTTCGGCACAGTAACGAAACTGACCCAAACAAACCAAAACATCACTATTGGGTCCTAAAATGTTGATTGGCTGCGTTCATTTCGTTTCTGGACCGAATCGGTGCAATGTTTCGTTTCTGGCCCGAATCGGTACATTAAAGCAACCCCAGCATGGTTTTCGGCACAGTAACGAAAATGACCCAAACGAACCAAAGCATCACTATTGGGTCCAAAAGCGTGGATTAGGTGCGTTCGTTCGTTTCTGGACTGAATCGGTGCATTAAAGCAACCTCGGCATGGTTTCGGCAGTGTAGCCCCGAGCCTTGAAGCGAATGGTTTGCATTCGGTCCAAGGGTCAAGAACATAGTCTTCGAGTTGTTGTAATATGCAAGTACCGACTAGTTTAAACTACTCGGCTGGCATTGTAAGGCCGCGCTGTTTGAGTACCGACTAGCTCCAGTACTTGTCTTCATGTCTTGGCTTGTACTGTGCAGCCCTCAAGCTTCAAGCGACTGGTCGAAGTACTCAGCATGTGAGCACCGACTAGTAAAAGTACTCAAGTGGCTCCGTGGTCGTGTTATGAATATTCAACTAGTAACCCTGCAATTTAAATATATAGGATGAGTAGTATCCGATCAAGAAAAAGTAAATAATAGCATTTGTAATACATGTTTAAACTTGTTAAGCTCATTGCTCTTGATAGACTCGTAACCACTCGAATAGTAGCCCTATTACGTTTAAACACTTGATCCCGCTTAACCATAGCCCATAACGCGAGACTAGTGTCTTCTTTGACGTGTATGTGCGTAGGTGTCGCAAAGGAACCGAAGTTTCACGAATTAAGGTGCATGCTATCGAGCGGTATTGGTCATTAAGAGTTGAGACAAATAATAAAGCAGTCAGTCGGTTAGGACTTTTCTCCTGTAGTAGATGTCGCGTGAAGGTTTGTAACCTATTGGCGAGAAATCTTGAATCTGTGGATATAGCCTCTGAGAGCCCTACGTAGTTCGATGCATCAAATCCGCGAGCTAATGCCCTACGTAACTCGATTTACCAAATACGAGGGCTAACGTGGCATGCTCCATAGGCGGCGATAGTATGGCCCTCGAGAACTTTTGTTGTCGAGTGAAGTACTCTTTTAGAGTAGTCGGCTTATGGCCAAGCATGTTTTAAACAAGCTGATAAAATTATTATGAAGAAAATAATTATTGACGAAGCGGCGATAGAAACCTGCAAGACCAAGAAAACTCCGTACCTGTGTGATGGTTTGGGGCAACGGCCAGCTTGCAATGGCCTCAATTTTCATCTCATCCACCTCAATTCCCTGTGGAGTAACAACATAGCCAAGGAAAGAAACTCTATCGGTGCAAAAGATGCACTTATCAAGATTAGCAAACAAACGTGCATCTCTCAAAGCATCAAAAACAGCACGTAAGTGTTCCATATGTTCATCCAAAGACTTGCTGAAAATTAATATATCATCAAAGTAAACCACCACAAATCGCCCAATAAAAGCCCGCAAAACCTCATTCATCAATCGCATGAAAGTACTAGGTGCATTGGTTAAACCAAAAGGCATAACTAATCACTCATTTAACCCGAATTTGGTTTTAAAAGCTGTTTTCCATTCATCTCCAAGTTTCATTCTTATTTGGTGGTAACCACTACGCAAGTCTATCTTTGTGAAAATTATAGCACCACACAACTCATCAAGCATGTCATCTAGCCTAGGAATAGGATGACGATATCGAATTGTAATATTATTGATAGCTCGACAATCAACACACATACGCCAAGTACCATCTTTCTTGGGAACCAAAAGCACAGGAACAGCACAAGGACTAAGGCTTTCACGGACATACCCACGGTCCAACAGTTCTTGGACTTGTCGCTGAATCTCCTTAGTCTCCTCGGGATTGGTGCGATAGGCAGCACGGTTCGGCAATGTGGCTCTGGGAATCAAATCAATTTGATGCTCTATCCCTCTCAAAGGTGGAAGGCCTGGTGGTAACTCAGCTGGAAAAATGTCCTCATACTCCTGTAAAATGTTAGTGACAACAGGAGGCAAAGAGCTAGCAATATTATCAAGCGAAAACAAAGCTCGTTTGCATACCAAAGCATAGTACATATCATCATCAAAAATTTCAGCAAGTTTAGATTTCATTGCGAGCATAACTCCCCCCTTTAATTTAATTCCCTCGACCTCAGAAGTTGGTGCAGACTTATCCTTTTTAGGTGGGTAAATAGATTTAGCAACTTGCTGATTTTCAGATTCCTTATCATGTAAACTAGCAGCTCGGTCTTTATCAGCTTGTACAATTTCAGCAGTGATCCACCACAACAAATATGCTATCACTCCCCCTCTTAGTCCTAGGCAATCCCAAAACAAAGTCCATAGAAATATCTGCCCAAGGAATAGAAGGAACTGGAAGAGGCATGTATAACCCATGTGGATTCAGGCGAGACTTAGCTTTTTGACATGTGGAGCAGCGAGAAACAAACCTCTCAACATCTCTCTTCATATGAGGCCAAAAAAATGCGAGGCCAAAACATCCGCGGTCTTCTTAGCACCAAAATGGCCCATCAACCCTCCTCCATGCGCTTCCTGTAACAACAAAAGATGAACGGAACCAACTGGAATGCATAGGCGGTTAGCTCTAAACAAGAACTCATCATTAACCACAAATTTGTTTCATGCACGTCCCTCTCTAAAATTCAGCAACACATTTTAAAATTAGGGTCCAACGCATATTGTTCTTTTATCGATTCATGTCTAAAAATCCGACAATCAAGTTGGGACAGCAAAGTATATCGTCTAGACAAAGCATCAGCAATCACATTATCCTTCCCCTTCTTGTGTTTGACAACATAAGGGAAAGTTTCAATAAATTCAACCCACTTAGCATGTCTACGATTCAGATTATTTTGAGAGCGAAGATACTTCAGCGATTCATGATCAGAATGAACAACAAATTCTCTAGGCCACAAATAATGACGCCACGTTTCTAAAGAACGTACAAGTGCATACAATTCCTTATCATACGTAGAATAATTCAGAACCGGACAATGCAACTTTTCACTAAAATATGCAACGGGTTTACCATCTTGCATCAAAACACCTCCAATGCCAACTCCGAAGTTTCTCCTTGTTCTAAACGCTGCAATTTCTTACGCAAATCTCTATGATATGAAGCAGGAACAAAACGGTCATGCATAACCACCTTAAGATCATTCCAAGACGTAGGTGCTCTACCATCATCAACTAGACTGATCCACCAAATAATAGCAAAGTCCTTAAACCTACTAGTGGATTGTCTAACTTGATGTTCTTCTGGTACAAGGTGGGCAGAAAATTTTTGTTCTACTGTCATCCCCCAATCAAGGTAACCCTTAGCATCATAATGACCCGAAAAAGATGGAATGGTAAACTTAATCTTAGCATAAGAGTGATCACGATTGTTATTACCTTGGTGAGCGCCACCCATACCTACCCTATTCTGGCGAAGACGGCATTGTAGTCGTGCGTTTCTGGTAGCTACTTCATACCAAAACAAACCAAAAAAACTCTATTGGGTCCAAAAATACGGAAAGGAAACGATGCACCGATTCGGTCCAGAATGAATGAACGCACCTAATCCACATTCTTGGACCCAATAGTGATGTTTTGGTTCGATTGGGTCAGTTTCGTTACTGCGCCGAAAACCATGCCGGGGTTGCTTTAATGCACCGATATGGGCCGGAAAGGAAACGATGCACCGATTCGGTCCAGAATGAATGAACGCACCTAATCCACATTCTTGGACCCAATAGTGATGTTTTGGTTCGATTGGGTCAGTTTCGTTACTGCGCCGAAAACCATGCCGGGGTTGCTTTAATGCACCGATATGGGCCGGAAAGGAAACGATGCACCGATTCGGTCCAGAATGAATGAACGCACCTAATCCACATTCTTGGACCCAATAGTGATGTTTTGGTTCGATTGGGTCAGTTTCGTTACTGCGCCGAAAACCATGCCGGGGTTGCTTTAATGCACCGATATGGGCCGGAAAGGAAACGATGCACCGATTCGGTCCAGAATGAATGAACGCACCTAATCCACATTCTTGGACCCAATAGTGATGTTTTGGTTCGATTGGGTCAGTTTCGTTACTGCGCCGAAAACCATGCCGGGGTTGCTTTAATGCACCGATATGGGCCGGAAAGGAAACGATGCACCGATTCGGTCCAGAATGAATGAACGCACCTAATCCACATTCTTGGACCCAATAGTGATGTTTTGGTTCGATTGGGTCAGTTTCGTTACTGCGCCGAAAACCATGCCGGGGTTGCTTTAATGCACCGATATGGGCCGGAAAGGAAACGATGCACCGATTCGGTCCAGAATGAATGAACGCACCTAATCCACATTCTTGGACCCAATAGTGATGTTTTGGTTCGATTGGGTCAGTTTCGTTACTGCGCCGAAAACCATGCCGGGGTTGCTTTAATGCACCGATATGGGCCGGAAAGGAAACGATGCACCGATTCGGTCCAGAATGAACGAACGCACCCAATCCACGTTCTTGGACCCAATAGTGATGTTTTGGTTCGATTGGGTCAGTTTCGTTACTGCGCCGAAAACCATGCCGGGGTTGCTTTAATGCACCGATTCGGGACGGAAACGAAATGAAGCACCGATTCCGTCCAGAAATGAATTTCAGGACCGAATCGGTTCATCGATTCATTTCCGGCCCGAATAGGTGCATTAAATGCAACATCGGTATAGATTTCGGCACAGTAACGAAACTGACCCAAACAAACCAAAACATCACTATTGGATCCTAAAATGTTGATTGGGTGTGTTGTTCGTTTCTGGACTGAATCGGTGCATCGTTTCATTTTCAGCCCGAATCGGTGCATTAAAGCAACCCCGGCATGGTTTTCGGCACAGTAACGAAACTGATCCAATCGAACCAAAACGTCACTATTGGGTCCAAAAATGTGGATTAGGTGCGTTCGTTCGTTTCTGGACTGAATCGGTGCATCGTTTCATTTTCAGCCCGAATCGGTGCATTAAAGCAACCCCGGCATGGTTTTCGGCGCAGTAACGAAACTGACCCAATCGAACCAAAACATCACTATTGGGTCCAAGAACGTGGATTGGGTGCGTTCGTTCATTTCTGCACCAAATCGGTGCATCGTTTCCTTTCCGACCCGTATCGGTACATTAGAGCAACCCCGACGTGGTTTTCGGCACAGTAACGAAATTGATCCAATCGAACCAAAATGTCACTATTGGTTCCAAAAACGTGGATTGGATGCGTTCGTTCGTTTCTGGTCTGAATCGGTGCATCGTTTCATTTTCGGCCCGAATCGGTGCATTAAAGCAACCCCGGCATGGTTTTCAAAACAGTAACGAAACTGACCCAATCGAACCAAAACATCACTATTAGGTCCAAAAACGTGGATTGGGTGCGTTCGTTCATTTCTTGACTGAATCGGTGCATCGTTTCGCTTCCGGCACGAATCGGTGCATTAAAGCAACCCCGGCATGGTTTTCGGCACAGTATCGAAACTGATCCAATTTCGTTTCTGGACTGAATCGGTGCATCGTTTCATTTTCAGCCCGAATCGGTGCATTAAAGCAACCCCGGCATGGTTTTCGGCACAGTAACGAAACTGATCCAATCGAACCAAAACGTCACTATTGGGTCCAAAAATGTGGATTAGGTGCGTTCGTTCGTTTCTGGACTGAATCGGTGCATCGTTTCATTTTCAGCCCGAATCGGTGCATTAAAGCAACCCCGGCATGGTTTTCGGCACAGTAACGAAACTGATCCAATCGAACCAAAACGTCACTATTGGGTCCAAAAATGTGGATTAGGTGCGTTCGTTCGTTTCTGGACTGAATCGGTGCATCGTTTCATTTTCAGCCCGAATCGGTGCATTAAAGCAACCCCGGCATGGTTTTCGGCGCAGTAACGAAACTGACCCAATCGAACCAAAACATCACTATTGGGTCCAAGAACGTGGATTGGGTGCGTTCGTTCATTCTGGACCGAATCGGTGCATCATTTCATTTTTGGCCCGAATCGGTGCATTAAAGCAACCCCGGCATGGTTTTCGGCACAGTAACGAAACTGATCCAATCGAACCAAAACGTCACTATTGGGTCCAAAAATGTGGATTAGGTGCGTTCGTTCGTTTCTGGACTGAATCGGTGCATCGTTTCATTTTCAGCCCGAATCGGTGCATTAAAGCAACCCCGGCATGGTTTTCGGCACAGTAACGAAACTGATCCAATCGAACCAAAACGTCACTATTGGGTCCAAAAATGTGGATTAGGTGCGTTCGTTCGTTTCTGGACTGAATCGGTGCATCGTTTCATTTTCAGCCCGAATCGGTGCATTAAAGCAACCCCGGCATGGTTTTCGGCACAGTAACGAAACTGATCCAATCGAACCAAAACGTCACTATTGGGTCCAAAAATGTGGATTAGGTGCGTTCGTTCGTTTCTGGACTGAATCGGTGCATCGTTTCATTTTCAGCCCGAATCGGTGCATTAAAGCAACCCCGGCATGGTTTTCGGCACAGTAACGAAACTGATCCAATCGAACCAAAACGTCACTATTGGGTCCAAAAATGTGGATTAGGTGCGTTCGTTCGTTTCTGGACTGAATCGGTGCATCGTTTCATTTTCAGCCCGAATCGGTGCATTAAAGCAACCCCGGCATGGTTTTCGGCGCAGTAACGAAACTGACCCAATCGAACCAAAACATCACTATTGGGTCCAAGAACGTGGATTGGGTGCGTTCGTTCATTCTGGACCGAATCGGTGCATCATTTCATTTTTGGCCCGAATCGGTGCATTAAAGCAAGCCCGGCATGGTTTTCGGCATAGTAACGAAACTGACCCAATCGAACCAAAACATCACTATTGGGTCCAAGAACATGGATTGGGTGCGTTCGTTCGTTTTCTGGACCGAATCGGTGCATCGTTTCCTTTCCGACCCGTATCGGTACATTAGAGCAACCCCGACGTGGTTTTCATCACAGTAACGAAATTGATCCAATCGAACCAAAATGTCACTATTGGTTCCAAAAACGTGGATTGGATATTGGGTCCAAGAACATGGATTGGGTGCGTTCGTTCGTTTCTGGACTGAATCGGTGCATCGTTTCATTTTCGGCCCGAATCGGTGCATTAAAGCAACCCCGGCATGGTTTTCAAAACAGTGACGAAACTGACCCAATCGAACCAAAACATCACTATTAGGTCCAGAAACGTGGATTGGGTGCGTTCGTTCATTTCTTGACTGAATCGGTGCATCGTTTCGCTTCTGGCACGAATCGGTGCATTAAAGCAACCCCGGCATGGTTTTCGGCACAGTATCGAAACTGATCCAATCGAACCAAAACATCACTATTGGGTCCAAAAATGTGGATTGGGTGAGTTTGTTTCGATTGTGGACCGAATCGGGGCATCGTTTCATTTCTGCCCCGAATCGGTGCATTAAATGAGCCCCTCGCATGGTTTTTGGCACAGTAACAAAACCGACCCAAACAAACCAAAACATCACTATTGGGTCCTAAAATGTGGATTGGGTGCGTTCATTTCGTTTCTGGACCGAATCGGTGCAATGTTTCGTTTCTGGCCCGAATCGGTGCATTAAAGCAACCCCGGCATGGTTTTCGGCACAGTAACGAAAATGACCCAAACGTACCAAAGCATCACTATTGGGTCCAACAGCGTGGATTGGGTGCGTTCGTTCGTTTCTGGACTGAATCGGTGCATCGTTTCGTTTCCGGCCCGAATCGGTGCATTAAAGCAACCCCGGCATGGTTTGCGGCACAGTAACGAAACTGACCCAATCGAACCAAAACATCACTATTGGGTCCAAGAACTTGGATTGGGTGCGTTCGTTTGTTTCTGGACCGAATCGGTGCATCGTTTCCTTTCCGACCCATATGGGTGCATTAAAGCAACCCGGCATGGTTTTCGGCACAGTAGCGAAACTGATCCAATCGAACCAAAACAGCGTTTGTTTTGTTTCAGGACCGAATCGGTTCATCGATTCATTTCCGGCCCGAATAGGTGCATTAAATGCAACATCGGTATAGATTTTGGCACAGTAATGAAACTTACCCAGAACAAATCAAAACATCACTATTGGGTCCAAAAAACTGGATTGGGTGCGTTCGTTTCGTTTCTGGACTGAATCGGTGCAATATTTCGTTTTCAGCCTAAATCGGTGTATTAAATGGAACCCTAGCGTGGTTTTCGGTACAGTACCTCGGCATGGTTTTCGGCACAGTAACAAAACTGACCAAAACAAACCAAAAAAACTCTATTGGGTCCAAAAACGTGGATTGGGTGTGTTCGTTCATTTCTGGACTGAAACGGTGCATCGTTTCGCTTCCGGCACGAATCGGTGCATTAAAGCAACCCCGGCATGGTTTTCGGCGCAGTAACGAAACTGACCCAATCGAACCAAAACATCACTATTGGGTCCAAGAACGTGGATTGGGTGCGTTCGTTCATTCTGGACCGAATCGGTGCATCGTTTCCTTTCCGGCCCATATCGGTGCATTAAAGCAACCCCGGCATGGTTTTCGGCGCAGTAACGAAACTGACCCAATCGAACCAAAACATCACTATTGGGTCCAAGAACGTGGATTGGGTGCGTTCGTTCATTCTGGACCGAATCGGTGCATCGTTTCCTTTCCGGCCCATATCGGTGCATTAAAGCAACCCCGGCATGGTTTTTGGCACAGTAACGAAACTGACCCAATCGAACCAAAACATCACTATTGGGTCCAAGAATGTGGATTGGGTGAGTTTGTTTCATTTGTGGACCGAATCGGGCCATCGTTTCATTTCTTCCCCGAATTGGTGCATTAAACGAGACCCTCGCATGGTTTTTGGCACAGTAACAAAACTGACCCAATCGAACCAAAACATCACTATTGGGTCCAAGAACGTGGATTGGGTGCGTTCGTTCATTCTGGACCGAATCGGTGCATCGTTTCCTTTCCGGCCCATATCGGTGCATTAAAGCAACCCCGGCATGGTTTTCGGCGCAGTAACGAAACTGACCCAATCGAACCAAAACATCACTATTGGGTCCAAGAACGTGGATTGGGTGCGTTCGTTCATTCTGGACCGAATCGGTGCATCGTTTCCTTTCCGGCCCATATCGGTGCATTAAAGCAACCCCGGCATGGTTTTCGGCGCAGTAACGAAACTGACCCAATCGAACCAAAACATCACTATTGGGTCCAAGAACGTGGATTGGGTGCGTTCGTTCATTCTGGACCGAATCGGTGCATCGTTTCCTTTCCGGCCCATATCGGTGCATTAAAGCAACCCCGGCATGGTTTTCGGCGCAGTAACGAAACTGACCCAATCGAACCAAAACATCACTATTGGGTCCAAGAACGTGGATTGGGTGCGTTCGTTCATTCTGGACCGAATCGGTGCATCGTTTCCTTTCCGGCCCATATCGGTGCATTAAAGCAACCCCGGCATGGTTTTCGGCGCAGTAACGAAACTGACCCAATCGAACCAAAACATCACTATTGGGTCCAAGAACGTGGATTGGGTGCGTTCGTTCATTCTGGACCGAATCGGTGCATCGTTTCCTTTCCGGCCCATATCGGTGCATTAAAGCAACCCCGGCATGGTTTTCGGCGCAGTAACGAAACTGACCCAATCGAACCAAAACATCACTATTGGGTCCAAGAACGTGGATTGGGTGCGTTCGTTCATTCTGGACCGAATCGGTGCATCGTTTCCTTTCCGGCCCATATCGGTGCATTAAAGCAACCCCGGCATGGTTTTCGGCGCAGTAACGAAACTGACCCAATCGAACCAAAACATCACTATTGGGTCCAAGAACGTGGATTGGGTGCGTTCGTTCATTCTGGACCGAATCGGTGCATCGTTTCCTTTCCGGCCCATATCGGTGCATTAAAGCAACCCCGGCATGGTTTTCGGCGCAGTAACGAAACTGACCCAATCGAACCAAAACATCACTATTGGGTCCAAGAACGTGGATTGGGTGCGTTCGTTCATTCTGGACCGAATCGGTGCATCGTTTCCTTTCCGGCCCATATCGGTGCATTAAAGCAACCCCGGCATGGTTTTCGGCGCAGTAACGAAACTGACCCAATCGAACCAAAACATCACTATTGGGTCCAAGAACGTGGATTGGGTGCGTTCGTTCATTCTGGACCGAATCGGTGCATCGTTTCCTTTCCGGCCCATATCGGTGCATTAAAGCAACCCCGGCATGGTTTTCGGCGCAGTAACGAAACTGACCCAATCGAACCAAAACATCACTATTGGGTCCAAGAACGTGGATTGGGTGCGTTCGTTCATTCTGGACCGAATCGGTGCATCGTTTCCTTTCCGGCCCATATCGGTGCATTAAAGCAACCCCGGCATGGTTTTCGGCGCAGTAACGAAACTGACCCAATCGAACCAAAACATCACTATTGGGTCCAAGAACGTGGATTGGGTGCGTTCGTTCATTCTGGACCGAATCGGTGCATCGTTTCCTTTCCGGCCCATATCGGTGCATTAAAGCAACCCCGGCATGGTTTTCGGCGCAGTAACGAAACTGACCCAATCGAACCAAAACATCACTATTGGGTCCAAGAACGTGGATTGGGTGCGTTCGTTCATTCTGGACCGAATCGGTGCATCGTTTCCTTTCCGGCCCATATCGGTGCATTAAAGCAACCCCGGCATGGTTTTCGGCGCAGTAACGAAACTGACCCAATCGAACCAAAACATCACTATTGGGTCCAAGAACGTGGATTGGGTGCGTTCGTTCATTCTGGACCGAATCGGTGCATCGTTTCCTTTCCGGCCCATATCGGTGCATTAAAGCAACCCCGGCATGGTTTTCGGCGCAGTAACGAAACTGACCCAATCGAACCAAAACATCACTATTGGGTCCAAGAACGTGGATTGGGTGCGTTCGTTCATTCTGGACCGAATCGGTGCATCGTTTCCTTTCCGGCCCATATCGGTGCATTAAAGCAACCCCGGCATGGTTTTCGGCGCAGTAACGAAACTGACCCAATCGAACCAAAACATCACTATTGGGTCCAAGAACGTGGATTGGGTGCGTTCGTTCATTCTGGACCGAATCGGTGCATCGTTTCCTTTCCGGCCCATATCGGTGCATTAAAGCAACCCCGGCATGGTTTTCGGCGCAGTAACGAAACTGACCCAATCGAACCAAAACATCACTATTGGGTCCAAGAACGTGGATTGGGTGCGTTCGTTCATTCTGGACCGAATCGGTGCATCGTTTCCTTTCCGGCCCATATCGGTGCATTAAAGCAACCCCGGCATGGTTTTCGGCGCAGTAACGAAACTGACCCAATCGAACCAAAACATCACTATTGGGTCCAAGAACGTGGATTGGGTGCGTTCGTTCATTCTGGACCGAATCGGTGCATCGTTTCCTTTCCGGCCCATATCGGTGCATTAAAGCAACCCCGGCATGGTTTTCGGCGCAGTAACGAAACTGACCCAATCGAACCAAAACATCACTATTGGGTCCAAGAACGTGGATTGGGTGCGTTCGTTCATTCTGGACCGAATCGGTGCATCGTTTCCTTTCCGGCCCATATCGGTGCATTAAAGCAACCCCGGCATGGTTTTCGGCGCAGTAACGAAACTGACCCAATCGAACCAAAACATCACTATTGGGTCCAAGAACGTGGATTGGGTGCGTTCGTTCATTCTGGACCGAATCGGTGCATCGTTTCCTTTCCGGCCCATATCGGTGCATTAAAGCAACCCCGGCATGGTTTTCGGCGCAGTAACGAAACTGACCCAATCGAACCAAAACATCACTATTGGGTCCAAGAACGTGGATTGGGTGCGTTCGTTCATTCTGGACCGAATCGGTGCATCGTTTCCTTTCCGGCCCATATCGGTGCATTAAAGCAACCCCGGCATGGTTTTCGGCGCAGTAACGAAACTGACCCAATCGAACCAAAACATCACTATTGGGTCCAAGAACGTGGATTGGGTGCGTTCGTTCATTCTGGACCGAATCGGTGCATCGTTTCCTTTCCGGCCCATATCGGTGCATTAAAGCAACCCCGGCATGGTTTTCGGCGCAGTAACGAAACTGACCCAATCGAACCAAAACATCACTATTGGGTCCAAGAACGTGGATTGGGTGCGTTCGTTCATTCTGGACCGAATCGGTGCATCGTTTCCTTTCCGGCCCATATCGGTGCATTAAAGCAACCCCGGCATGGTTTTCGGCGCAGTAACGAAACTGACCCAATCGAACCAAAACATCACTATTGGGTCCAAGAACGTGGATTGGGTGCGTTCGTTCATTCTGGACCGAATCGGTGCATCGTTTCCTTTCCGGCCCATATCGGTGCATTAAAGCAACCCCGGCATGGTTTTCGGCGCAGTAACGAAACTGACCCAATCGAACCAAAACATCACTATTGGGTCCAAGAACGTGGATTGGGTGCGTTCGTTCATTCTGGACCGAATCGGTGCATCGTTTCCTTTCCGGCCCATATCGGTGCATTAAAGCAACCCCGGCATGGTTTTCGGCGCAGTAACGAAACTGACCCAATCGAACCAAAACATCACTATTGGGTCCAAGAACGTGGATTGGGTGCGTTCGTTCATTCTGGACCGAATCGGTGCATCGTTTCCTTTCCGGCCCATATCGGTGCATTAAAGCAACCCCGGCATGGTTTTCGGCGCAGTAACGAAACTGACCCAATCGAACCAAAACATCACTATTGGGTCCAAGAACGTGGATTGGGTGCGTTCGTTCATTCTGGACCGAATCGGTGCATCGTTTCCTTTCCGGCCCATATCGGTGCATTAAAGCAACCCCGGCATGGTTTTCGGCGCAGTAACGAAACTGACCCAATCGAACCAAAACATCACTATTGGGTCCAAGAACGTGGATTGGGTGCGTTCGTTCATTCTGGACCGAATCGGTGCATCGTTTCCTTTCCGGCCCATATCGGTGCATTAAAGCAACCCCGGCATGGTTTTCGGCGCAGTAACGAAACTGACCCAATCGAACCAAAACATCACTATTGGGTCCAAGAACGTGGATTGGGTGCGTTCGTTCATTCTGGACCGAATCGGTGCATCGTTTCCTTTCCGGCCCATATCGGTGCATTAAAGCAACCCCGGCATGGTTTTCGGCGCAGTAACGAAACTGACCCAATCGAACCAAAACATCACTATTGGGTCCAAGAACGTGGATTGGGTGCGTTCGTTCATTCTGGACCGAATCGGTGCATCGTTTCCTTTCCGGCCCATATCGGTGCATTAAAGCAACCCCGGCATGGTTTTCGGCGCAGTAACGAAACTGACCCAATCGAACCAAAACATCACTATTGGGTCCAAGAACGTGGATTGGGTGCGTTCGTTCATTCTGGACCGAATCGGTGCATCGTTTCCTTTCCGGCCCATATCGGTGCATTAAAGCAACCCCGGCATGGTTTTCGGCGCAGTAACGAAACTGACCCAATCGAACCAAAACATCACTATTGGGTCCAAGAACGTGGATTGGGTGCGTTCGTTCATTCTGGACCGAATCGGTGCATCGTTTCCTTTCCGGCCCATATCGGTGCATTAAAGCAACCCCGGCATGGTTTTCGGCGCAGTAACGAAACTGACCCAATCGAACCAAAACATCACTATTGGGTCCAAGAACGTGGATTGGGTGCGTTCGTTCATTCTGGACCGAATCGGTGCATCGTTTCCTTTCCGGCCCATATCGGTGCATTAAAGCAACCCCGGCATGGTTTTCGGCGCAGTAACGAAACTGACCCAATCGAACCAAAACATCACTATTGGGTCCAAGAACGTGGATTGGGTGCGTTCGTTCATTCTGGACCGAATCGGTGCATCGTTTCCTTTCCGGCCCATATCGGTGCATTAAAGCAACCCCGGCATGGTTTTCGGCGCAGTAACGAAACTGACCCAATCGAACCAAAACATCACTATTGGGTCCAAGAACGTGGATTGGGTGCGTTCGTTCATTCTGGACCGAATCGGTGCATCGTTTCCTTTCCGGCCCATATCGGTGCATTAAAGCAACCCCGGCATGGTTTTCGGCGCAGTAACGAAACTGACCCAATCGAACCAAAACATCACTATTGGGTCCAAGAACGTGGATTGGGTGCGTTCGTTCATTCTGGACCGAATCGGTGCATCGTTTCCTTTCCGGCCCATATCGGTGCATTAAAGCAACCCCGGCATGGTTTTCGGCGCAGTAACGAAACTGACCCAATCGAACCAAAACATCACTATTGGGTCCAAGAACGTGGATTGGGTGCGTTCGTTCATTCTGGACCGAATCGGTGCATCGTTTCCTTTCCGGCCCATATCGGTGCATTAAAGCAACCCCGGCATGGTTTTCGGCGCAGTAACGAAACTGACCCAATCGAACCAAAACATCACTATTGGGTCCAAGAACGTGGATTGGGTGCGTTCGTTCATTCTGGACCGAATCGGTGCATCGTTTCCTTTCCGGCCCATATCGGTGCATTAAAGCAACCCCGGCATGGTTTTCGGCGCAGTAACGAAACTGACCCAATCGAACCAAAACATCACTATTGGGTCCAAGAACGTGGATTGGGTGCGTTCGTTCATTCTGGACCGAATCGGTGCATCGTTTCCTTTCCGGCCCATATCGGTGCATTAAAGCAACCCCGGCATGGTTTTCGGCGCAGTAACGAAACTGACCCAATCGAACCAAAACATCACTATTGGGTCCAAGAACGTGGATTGGGTGCGTTCGTTCATTCTGGACCGAATCGGTGCATCGTTTCCTTTCCGGCCCATATCGGTGCATTAAAGCAACCCCGGCATGGTTTTCGGCGCAGTAACGAAACTGACCCAATCGAACCAAAACATCACTATTGGGTCCAAGAACGTGGATTGGGTGCGTTCGTTCATTCTGGACCGAATCGGTGCATCGTTTCCTTTCCGGCCCATATCGGTGCATTAAAGCAACCCCGGCATGGTTTTCGGCGCAGTAACGAAACTGACCCAATCGAACCAAAACATCACTATTGGGTCCAAGAACGTGGATTGGGTGCGTTCGTTCATTCTGGACCGAATCGGTGCATCGTTTCCTTTCCGGCCCATATCGGTGCATTAAAGCAACCCCGGCATGGTTTTCGGCGCAGTAACGAAACTGACCCAATCGAACCAAAACATCACTATTGGGTCCAAGAACGTGGATTGGGTGCGTTCGTTCATTCTGGACCGAATCGGTGCATCGTTTCCTTTCCGGCCCATATCGGTGCATTAAAGCAACCCCGGCATGGTTTTCGGCGCAGTAACGAAACTGACCCAATCGAACCAAAACATCACTATTGGGTCCAAGAACGTGGATTGGGTGCGTTCGTTCATTCTGGACCGAATCGGTGCATCGTTTCCTTTCCGGCCCATATCGGTGCATTAAAGCAACCCCGGCATGGTTTTCGGCGCAGTAACGAAACTGACCCAATCGAACCAAAACATCACTATTGGGTCCAAGAACGTGGATTGGGTGCGTTCGTTCATTCTGGACCGAATCGGTGCATCGTTTCCTTTCCGGCCCATATCGGTGCATTAAAGCAACCCCGGCATGGTTTTCGGCGCAGTAACGAAACTGACCCAATCGAACCAAAACATCACTATTGGGTCCAAGAACGTGGATTGGGTGCGTTCGTTCATTCTGGACCGAATCGGTGCATCGTTTCCTTTCCGGCCCATATCGGTGCATTAAAGCAACCCCGGCATGGTTTTCGGCGCAGTAACGAAACTGACCCAATCGAACCAAAACATCACTATTGGGTCCAAGAACGTGGATTGGGTGCGTTCGTTCATTCTGGACCGAATCGGTGCATCGTTTCCTTTCCGGCCCATATCGGTGCATTAAAGCAACCCCGGCATGGTTTTCGGCGCAGTAACGAAACTGACCCAATCGAACCAAAACATCACTATTGGGTCCAAGAACGTGGATTGGGTGCGTTCGTTCATTCTGGACCGAATCGGTGCATCGTTTCCTTTCCGGCCCATATCGGTGCATTAAAGCAACCCCGGCATGGTTTTCGGCGCAGTAACGAAACTGACCCAATCGAACCAAAACATCACTATTGGGTCCAAGAACGTGGATTGGGTGCGTTCGTTCATTCTGGACCGAATCGGTGCATCGTTTCCTTTCCGGCCCATATCGGTGCATTAAAGCAACCCCGGCATGGTTTTCGGCGCAGTAACGAAACTGACCCAATCGAACCAAAACATCACTATTGGGTCCAAGAACGTGGATTGGGTGCGTTCGTTCATTCTGGACCGAATCGGTGCATCGTTTCCTTTCCGGCCCATATCGGTGCATTAAAGCAACCCCGGCATGGTTTTCGGCGCAGTAACGAAACTGACCCAATCGAACCAAAACATCACTATTGGGTCCAAGAACGTGGATTGGGTGCGTTCGTTCATTCTGGACCGAATCGGTGCATCGTTTCCTTTCCGGCCCATATCGGTGCATTAAAGCAACCCCGGCATGGTTTTCGGCGCAGTAACGAAACTGACCCAATCGAACCAAAACATCACTATTGGGTCCAAGAACGTGGATTGGGTGCGTTCGTTCATTCTGGACCGAATCGGTGCATCGTTTCCTTTCCGGCCCATATCGGTGCATTAAAGCAACCCCGGCATGGTTTTCGGCGCAGTAACGAAACTGACCCAATCGAACCAAAACATCACTATTGGGTCCAAGAACGTGGATTGGGTGCGTTCGTTCATTCTGGACCGAATCGGTGCATCGTTTCCTTTCCGGCCCATATCGGTGCATTAAAGCAACCCCGGCATGGTTTTCGGCGCAGTAACGAAACTGACCCAATCGAACCAAAACATCACTATTGGGTCCAAGAACGTGGATTGGGTGCGTTCGTTCATTCTGGACCGAATCGGTGCATCGTTTCCTTTCCGGCCCATATCGGTGCATTAAAGCAACCCCGGCATGGTTTTCGGCGCAGTAACGAAACTGACCCAATCGAACCAAAACATCACTATTGGGTCCAAGAACGTGGATTGGGTGCGTTCGTTCATTCTGGACCGAATCGGTGCATCGTTTCCTTTCCGGCCCATATCGGTGCATTAAAGCAACCCCGGCATGGTTTTCGGCGCAGTAACGAAACTGACCCAATCGAACCAAAACATCACTATTGGGTCCAAGAACGTGGATTGGGTGCGTTCGTTCATTCTGGACCGAATCGGTGCATCGTTTCCTTTCCGGCCCATATCGGTGCATTAAAGCAACCCCGGCATGGTTTTCGGCGCAGTAACGAAACTGACCCAATCGAACCAAAACATCACTATTGGGTCCAAGAACGTGGATTGGGTGCGTTCGTTCATTCTGGACCGAATCGGTGCATCGTTTCCTTTCCGGCCCATATCGGTGCATTAAAGCAACCCCGGCATGGTTTTCGGCGCAGTAACGAAACTGACCCAATCGAACCAAAACATCACTATTGGGTCCAAGAACGTGGATTGGGTGCGTTCGTTCATTCTGGACCGAATCGGTGCATCGTTTCCTTTCCGGCCCATATCGGTGCATTAAAGCAACCCCGGCATGGTTTTCGGCGCAGTAACGAAACTGACCCAATCGAACCAAAACATCACTATTGGGTCCAAGAACGTGGATTGGGTGCGTTCGTTCATTCTGGACCGAATCGGTGCATCGTTTCCTTTCCGGCCCATATCGGTGCATTAAAGCAACCCCGGCATGGTTTTCTGCACAGTAAAGAAAATGACCCAAACGAACCAAAACATCACTATTGGGTCCAACAGCGTGGATTGGGTGCGTTCGTTCGTTCTGGACTGAATCGGTGCATCGTTTCGTTTCCGGCCTGAATCGGTGCATTAAAGCAATCCCGGCATGGTTTTCGGCACAGTAACGAAACTGATCCAAACGAACCAAAACATCACTATTGGGTCCAACAGCGTGGATTGGGTGCGTTCGTTCGTTTCTGGACTGAATCGCATTAAAGCAATCCCGGCATGGTTTTCGGCACAGTAACAAAACTTACCCAGAACAAATCAAAACATCACTATTGGGTCCATAAAAGTGGATTGGGTGCGTTCGTTTCGTTTCTGGACCGAATCGGTGCAATATTTCGTTTTCAGCCTAAATCATTGTATTAAGTGGAACCCTAGCGTGGTTTTTGGCACAGTAACGAAAATGACCCAAACGAACTAAAACATTACTATTGGGTCGATAAACGTGGATTGGGTGCGTTCATTCATTTCTGGACGGAATCGGTGCATCGTTTCGTTTCCGGCCCGAATCGGTGCATTAAAGCAACCCCGGCATGGTTTTTGGCACAGTAACGAAACTGACCCAATCGAACCAAAACATCGCTATTAGATCCAAAAAACTGGATTGGGTGTGTTGTTTCGTTTGTGGACCGAACCAGTGCAACATTTCGTTTCTGGCCTGCATCGGTGCATTAAAGCAACCTAATCAGTGCAACATTTCGTTTCTGGCCTGCATCGGTGCATTAAAGCAACCTCGGCATGGTTTTCGGCACAGTAACAATACTGACCAAAACAAACCAAAAAAACTCTATTGGGTCCAAAAACGTGGATTGGGTGTGTTCGTTCATTTCTGGACTGAATCGGTGCATCGTTTCGCTTCCGGCACGAATCGGTGCATTAAAGCAACCCCGGCATGGTTTTCGGCAATATTTCGTTTTCAGCCTAAATCGTTGTATTAAATGGAACCCTAGCGTGGTTTTCGGCACAGTAACGAAAATAACCCAAACGAACCAAAACATTACTATTGGGTCCAAGAACGTGTATTGGGTGCGTTCGTTCGTTTCTGGACTGAATCGGTGCATCGTTTCGTTTCCGGCCCGAATCGGTGCATTAAAGCAACGCAGGCATGGTTTGCGGACCAGTAATGAAACTGACCCAATCGAACCAAAACATCACTATTGGGTCCAAGAACATGGATTGGGTGCGCTCGTTCGTTTCTGGACCGAATCGGTGCATCGTTTCCTTTCCGACCCATATCGGTGCATTAAAGCAACCCAGCATGCATGGTTTTTTGCACAGTAACGAAACTGACCAAAACGAACCAAAACATCACTATTGGGTCCAAAAACGTGGATTGGGTGCGTTCGTTCATTTCTTGACTGAATCGGTGCATCGTTTCGCTTCCGGCATGAATCGGTGCATTAAAGCAACCCCGGCATGGTTTTTGGCACATTTGCGAAACTGACCAAAACGAACTTAAACATCACTATTGGGTCCAAAAACGTGAATTGGGTTCGTTCGTTTCATTTCTGGACCGAATCGGTGCATTATTTCGTTTCCTCCCCAAATCGGTGCATGAAATGGAACCTCGGCATGGTTTTCGGCAAAGTAACGAAACTGACCAAAACAAACCAAAACATCACTATTGGGTCCAAAAACGTGGATTGGGTGCGTTTATTTTGTTGCTAGACCGAATCAATGCATCGTTTCGTTTTCGGCCCGAATCAGTGCATTAAATGCGACCCCGGCATTGTTTTCGCTCTGAATCGGTGCATTAAATGGAACCCTAGAGTGGTTTTAGGCACAGTAACGAAACTGACCCAATCGCACAGAAACATCAATATTGGGTCCAAAAAAGTGGATGGGGTGCGTTCGTTTATTTCTGGTCCATAAGAGTGGATTTGGCACGTTCGTTTCGTTTCTGGATGAATCGGTGCATCGTTTCATTTCCGGCCCGGATCGGTGCATTAAATGCAACACCGGCATGGTTTTCGGCACAGTAACGAAACTGACCCAAACGAACCAAAACAAAACTATTGGGTCCATAAGAGTGGATTTGGCACGTTCGTTTCGTTTCTGGATGAATCGGTGCATCGTTTCATTTCCGGCCCGGATCGGTGCATTAAATGCAACACCGGCATGGTTTTCGGCACAGTAACGAAACTGACCCAAACGAACCAAAACAAAACTATTGGGTCCATAAGAGTGGATTTGGCACGTTCGTTTCGTTTCTGGATGAATCGGTGCATCGTTTCATTTCCGGCCCGGATCGGTGCATTAAATGCAACACCGGCATGGTTTTCGGCACAGTAACGAAACTGACCCAAACGAACCAAAACAAAACTATTGGGTCCATAAGAGTGGATTTGGCACGTTCGTTTCGTTTCTGGATGAATCGGTGCATCGTTTCATTTCCGGCCCGGATCGGTGCATTAAATGCAACACCGGCATGGTTTTCGGCACAGTAACGAAACTGACCCAAACGAACCAAAACAAAACTATTGGGTCCATAAGAGTGGATTTGGCACGTTCGTTTCGTTTCTGGATGAATCGGTGCATCGTTTCATTTCCGGCCCGGATCGGTGCATTAAATGCAACACCGGCATGGTTTTCGGCACAGTAACGAAACTGACCCAAACGAACCAAAACAAAACTATTGGGTCCATAAGAGTGGATTTGGCACGTTCGTTTCGTTTCTGGATGAATCGGTGCATCGTTTCATTTCCGGCCCGGATCGGTGCATTAAATGCAACACCGGCATGGTTTTCGGCACAGTAACGAAACTGACCCAAACGAACCAAAACAAAACTATTGGGTCCATAAGAGTGGATTTGGCACGTTCGTTTCGTTTCTGGATGAATCGGTGCATCGTTTCATTTCCGGCCCGGATCGGTGCATTAAATGCAACACCGGCATGGTTTTCGGCACAGTAACGAAACTGACCCAAACGAACCAAAACAAAACTATTGGGTCCATAAGAGTGGATTTGGCACGTTCGTTTCGTTTCTGGATGAATCGGTGCATCGTTTCATTTCCGGCCCGGATCGGTGCATTAAATGCAACACCGGCATGGTTTTCGGCACAGTAACGAAACTGACCCAAACGAACCAAAACAAAACTATTGGGTCCATAAGAGTGGATTTGGCACGTTCGTTTCGTTTCTGGATGAATCGGTGCATCGTTTCATTTCCGGCCCGGATCGGTGCATTAAATGCAACACCGGCATGGTTTTCGGCACAGTAACGAAACTGACCCAAACGAACCAAAACAAAACTATTGGGTCCATAAGAGTGGATTTGGCACGTTCGTTTCGTTTCTGGATGAATCGGTGCATCGTTTCATTTCCGGCCCGGATCGGTGCATTAAATGCAACACCGGCATGGTTTTCGGCACAGTAACGAAACTGACCCAAACGAACCAAAACAAAACTATTGGGTCCATAAGAGTGGATTTGGCACGTTCGTTTCGTTTCTGGATGAATCGGTGCATCGTTTCATTTCCGGCCCGGATCGGTGCATTAAATGCAACACCGGCATGGTTTTCGGCACAGTAACGAAACTGACCCAAACGAACCAAAACAAAACTATTGGGTCCATAAGAGTGGATTTGGCACGTTCGTTTCGTTTCTGGATGAATCGGTGCATCGTTTCATTTCCGGCCCGGATCGGTGCATTAAATGCAACACCGGCATGGTTTTCGGCACAGTAACGAAACTGACCCAAACGAACCAAAACAAAACTATTGGGTCCATAAGAGTGGATTTGGCACGTTCGTTTCGTTTCTGGATGAATCGGTGCATCGTTTCATTTCCGGCCCGGATCGGTGCATTAAATGCAACACCGGCATGGTTTTCGGCACAGTAACGAAACTGACCCAAACGAACCAAAACAAAACTATTGGGTCCATAAGAGTGGATTTGGCACGTTCGTTTCGTTTCTGGATGAATCGGTGCATCGTTTCATTTCCGGCCCGGATCGGTGCATTAAATGCAACACCGGCATGGTTTTCGGCACAGTAACGAAACTGACCCAAACGAACCAAAACAAAACTATTGGGTCCATAAGAGTGGATTTGGCACGTTCGTTTCGTTTCTGGATGAATCGGTGCATCGTTTCATTTCCGGCCCGGATCGGTGCATTAAATGCAACACCGGCATGGTTTTCGGCACAGTAACGAAACTGACCCAAACGAACCAAAACAAAACTATTGGGTCCATAAGAGTGGATTTGGCACGTTCGTTTCGTTTCTGGATGAATCGGTGCATCGTTTCATTTCCGGCCCGGATCGGTGCATTAAATGCAACACCGGCATGGTTTTCGGCACAGTAACGAAACTGACCCAAACGAACCAAAACAAAACTATTGGGTCCATAAGAGTGGATTTGGCACGTTCGTTTCGTTTCTGGATGAATCGGTGCATCGTTTCATTTCCGGCCCGGATCGGTGCATTAAATGCAACACCGGCATGGTTTTCGGCACAGTAACGAAACTGACCCAAACGAACCAAAACAAAACTATTGGGTCCATAAGAGTGGATTTGGCACGTTCGTTTCGTTTCTGGATGAATCGGTGCATCGTTTCATTTCCGGCCCGGATCGGTGCATTAAATGCAACACCGGCATGGTTTTCGGCACAGTAACGAAACTGACCCAAACGAACCAAAACAAAACTATTGGGTCCATAAGAGTGGATTTGGCACGTTCGTTTCGTTTCTGGATGAATCGGTGCATCGTTTCATTTCCGGCCCGGATCGGTGCATTAAATGCAACACCGGCATGGTTTTCGGCACAGTAACGAAACTGACCCAAACGAACCAAAACAAAACTATTGGGTCCATAAGAGTGGATTTGGCACGTTCGTTTCGTTTCTGGATGAATCGGTGCATCGTTTCATTTCCGGCCCGGATCGGTGCATTAAATGCAACACCGGCATGGTTTTCGGCACAGTAACGAAACTGACCCAAACGAACCAAAACAAAACTATTGGGTCCATAAGAGTGGATTTGGCACGTTCGTTTCGTTTCTGGATGAATCGGTGCATCGTTTCATTTCCGGCCCGGATCGGTGCATTAAATGCAACACCGGCATGGTTTTCGGCACAGTAACGAAACTGACCCAAACGAACCAAAACAAAACTATTGGGTCCATAAGAGTGGATTTGGCACGTTCGTTTCGTTTCTGGATGAATCGGTGCATCGTTTCATTTCCGGCCCGGATCGGTGCATTAAATGCAACACCGGCATGGTTTTCGGCACAGTAACGAAACTGACCCAAACGAACCAAAACAAAACTATTGGGTCCATAAGAGTGGATTTGGCACGTTCGTTTCGTTTCTGGATGAATCGGTGCATCGTTTCATTTCCGGCCCGGATCGGTGCATTAAATGCAACACCGGCATGGTTTTCGGCACAGTAACGAAACTGACCCAAACGAACCAAAACAAAACTATTGGGTCCATAAGAGTGGATTTGGCACGTTCGTTTCGTTTCTGGATGAATCGGTGCATCGTTTCATTTCCGGCCCGGATCGGTGCATTAAATGCAACACCGGCATGGTTTTCGGCACAGTAACGAAACTGACCCAAACGAACCAAAACAAAACTATTGGGTCCATAAGAGTGGATTTGGCACGTTCGTTTCGTTTCTGGATGAATCGGTGCATCGTTTCATTTCCGGCCCGGATCGGTGCATTAAATGCAACACCGGCATGGTTTTCGGCACAGTAACGAAACTGACCCAAACGAACCAAAACAAAACTATTGGGTCCATAAGAGTGGATTTGGCACGTTCGTTTCGTTTCTGGATGAATCGGTGCATCGTTTCATTTCCGGCCCGGATCGGTGCATTAAATGCAACACCGGCATGGTTTTCGGCACAGTAACGAAACTGACCCAAACGAACCAAAACAAAACTATTGGGTCCATAAGAGTGGATTTGGCACGTTCGTTTCGTTTCTGGATGAATCGGTGCATCGTTTCATTTCCGGCCCGGATCGGTGCATTAAATGCAACACCGGCATGGTTTTCGGCACAGTAACGAAACTGACCCAAACGAACCAAAACAAAACTATTGGGTCCATAAGAGTGGATTTGGCACGTTCGTTTCGTTTCTGGATGAATCGGTGCATCGTTTCATTTCCGGCCCGGATCGGTGCATTAAATGCAACACCGGCATGGTTTTCGGCACAGTAACGAAACTGACCCAAACGAACCAAAACAAAACTATTGGGTCCATAAGAGTGGATTTGGCACGTTCGTTTCGTTTCTGGATGAATCGGTGCATCGTTTCATTTCC
This sequence comes from Echinochloa crus-galli, assembly GCA_900205405.1. Classification (NCBI taxonomy): domain Eukaryota; kingdom Viridiplantae; phylum Streptophyta; class Magnoliopsida; order Poales; family Poaceae; genus Echinochloa; species Echinochloa crus-galli. The sequence goes on along the minus strand of OAMR01000005.1, from coordinate 177,747 downwards.
GGCCCGGATCGGTGCATTAAATGCAACACCGGCATGGTTTTCGGCACAGTAACGAAACTGACCCAAACGAACCAAAACAAAACTATTGGGTCCATAAGAGTGGATTTGGCACGTTCGTTTCGTTTCTGGATGAATCGGTGCATCGTTTCATTTCCGGCCCGGATCGGTGCATTAAATGCAACACCGGCATGGTTTTCGGCACAGTAACGAAACTGACCCAAACGAACCAAAACAAAACTATTGGGTCCATAAGAGTGGATTTGGCACGTTCGTTTCGTTTCTGGATGAATCGGTGCATCGTTTCATTTCCGGCCCGGATCGGTGCATTAAATGCAACACCGGCATGGTTTTCGGCACAGTAACGAAACTGACCCAAACGAACCAAAACAAAACTATTGGGTCCATAAGAGTGGATTTGGCACGTTCGTTTCGTTTCTGGATGAATCGGTGCATCGTTTCATTTCCGGCCCGGATCGGTGCATTAAATGCAACACCGGCATGGTTTTCGGCACAGTAACGAAACTGACCCAAACGAACCAAAACAAAACTATTGGGTCCATAAGAGTGGATTTGGCACGTTCGTTTCGTTTCTGGATGAATCGGTGCATCGTTTCATTTCCGGCCCGGATCGGTGCATTAAATGCAACACCGGCATGGTTTTCGGCACAGTAACGAAACTGACCCAAACGAACCAAAACAAAACTATTGGGTCCATAAGAGTGGATTTGGCACGTTCGTTTCGTTTCTGGATGAATCGGTGCATCGTTTCATTTCCGGCCCGGATCGGTGCATTAAATGCAACACCGGCATGGTTTTCGGCACAGTAACGAAACTGACCCAAACGAACCAAAACAAAACTATTGGGTCCATAAGAGTGGATTTGGCACGTTCGTTTCGTTTCTGGATGAATCGGTGCATCGTTTCATTTCCGGCCCGGATCGGTGCATTAAATGCAACACCGGCATGGTTTTCGGCACAGTAACGAAACTGACCCAAACGAACCAAAACAAAACTATTGGGTCCATAAGAGTGGATTTGGCACGTTCGTTTCGTTTCTGGATGAATCGGTGCATCGTTTCATTTCCGGCCCGGATCGGTGCATTAAATGCAACACCGGCATGGTTTTCGGCACAGTAACGAAACTGACCCAAACGAACCAAAACAAAACTATTGGGTCCATAAGAGTGGATTTGGCACGTTCGTTTCGTTTCTGGATGAATCGGTGCATCGTTTCATTTCCGGCCCGGATCGGTGCATTAAATGCAACACCGGCATGGTTTTCGGCACAGTAACGAAACTGACCCAAACGAACCAAAACAAAACTATTGGGTCCATAAGAGTGGATTTGGCACGTTCGTTTCGTTTCTGGATGAATCGGTGCATCGTTTCATTTCCGGCCCGGATCGGTGCATTAAATGCAACACCGGCATGGTTTTCGGCACAGTAACGAAACTGACCCAAACGAACCAAAACAAAACTATTGGGTCCATAAGAGTGGATTTGGCACGTTCGTTTCGTTTCTGGATGAATCGGTGCATCGTTTCATTTCCGGCCCGGATCGGTGCATTAAATGCAACACCGGCATGGTTTTCGGCACAGTAACGAAACTGACCCAAACGAACCAAAACAAAACTATTGGGTCCATAAGAGTGGATTTGGCACGTTCGTTTCGTTTCTGGATGAATCGGTGCATCGTTTCATTTCCGGCCCGGATCGGTGCATTAAATGCAACACCGGCATGGTTTTCGGCACAGTAACGAAACTGACCCAAACGAACCAAAACAAAACTATTGGGTCCATAAGAGTGGATTTGGCACGTTCGTTTCGTTTCTGGATGAATCGGTGCATCGTTTCATTTCCGGCCCGGATCGGTGCATTAAATGCAACACCGGCATGGTTTTCGGCACAGTAACGAAACTGACCCAAACGAACCAAAACAAAACTATTGGGTCCATAAGAGTGGATTTGGCACGTTCGTTTCGTTTCTGGATGAATCGGTGCATCGTTTCATTTCCGGCCCGGATCGGTGCATTAAATGCAACACCGGCATGGTTTTCGGCACAGTAACGAAACTGACCCAAACGAACCAAAACAAAACTATTGGGTCCATAAGAGTGGATTTGGCACGTTCGTTTCGTTTCTGGATGAATCGGTGCATCGTTTCATTTCCGGCCCGGATCGGTGCATTAAATGCAACACCGGCATGGTTTTCGGCACAGTAACGAAACTGACCCAAACGAACCAAAACAAAACTATTGGGTCCATAAGAGTGGATTTGGCACGTTCGTTTCGTTTCTGGATGAATCGGTGCATCGTTTCATTTCCGGCCCGGATCGGTGCATTAAATGCAACACCGGCATGGTTTTCGGCACAGTAACGAAACTGACCCAAACGAACCAAAACAAAACTATTGGGTCCATAAGAGTGGATTTGGCACGTTCGTTTCGTTTCTGGATGAATCGGTGCATCGTTTCATTTCCGGCCCGGATCGGTGCATTAAATGCAACACCGGCATGGTTTTCGGCACAGTAACGAAACTGACCCAAACGAACCAAAACAAAACTATTGGGTCCATAAGAGTGGATTTGGCACGTTCGTTTCGTTTCTGGATGAATCGGTGCATCGTTTCATTTCCGGCCCGGATCGGTGCATTAAATGCAACACCGGCATGGTTTTCGGCACAGTAACGAAACTGACCCAAACGAACCAAAACAAAACTATTGGGTCCATAAGAGTGGATTTGGCACGTTCGTTTCGTTTCTGGATGAATCGGTGCATCGTTTCATTTCCGGCCCGGATCGGTGCATTAAATGCAACACCGGCATGGTTTTCGGCACAGTAACGAAACTGACCCAAACGAACCAAAACAAAACTATTGGGTCCATAAGAGTGGATTTGGCACGTTCGTTTCGTTTCTGGATGAATCGGTGCATCGTTTCATTTCCGGCCCGGATCGGTGCATTAAATGCAACACCGGCATGGTTTTCGGCACAGTAACGAAACTGACCCAAACGAACCAAAACAAAACTATTGGGTCCATAAGAGTGGATTTGGCACGTTCGTTTCGTTTCTGGATGAATCGGTGCATCGTTTCATTTCCGGCCCGGATCGGTGCATTAAATGCAACACCGGCATGGTTTTCGGCACAGTAACGAAACTGACCCAAACGAACCAAAACAAAACTATTGGGTCCATAAGAGTGGATTTGGCACGTTCGTTTCGTTTCTGGATGAATCGGTGCATCGTTTCATTTCCGGCCCGGATCGGTGCATTAAATGCAACACCGGCATGGTTTTCGGCACAGTAACGAAACTGACCCAAACGAACCAAAACAAAACTATTGGGTCCATAAGAGTGGATTTGGCACGTTCGTTTCGTTTCTGGATGAATCGGTGCATCGTTTCATTTCCGGCCCGGATCGGTGCATTAAATGCAACACCGGCATGGTTTTCGGCACAGTAACGAAACTGACCCAAACGAACCAAAACAAAACTATTGGGTCCATAAGAGTGGATTTGGCACGTTCGTTTCGTTTCTGGATGAATCGGTGCATCGTTTCATTTCCGGCCCGGATCGGTGCATTAAATGCAACACCGGCATGGTTTTCGGCACAGTAACGAAACTGACCCAAACGAACCAAAACAAAACTATTGGGTCCATAAGAGTGGATTTGGCACGTTCGTTTCGTTTCTGGATGAATCGGTGCATCGTTTCATTTCCGGCCCGGATCGGTGCATTAAATGCAACACCGGCATGGTTTTCGGCACAGTAACGAAACTGACCCAAACGAACCAAAACAAAACTATTGGGTCCATAAGAGTGGATTTGGCACGTTCGTTTCGTTTCTGGATGAATCGGTGCATCGTTTCATTTCCGGCCCGGATCGGTGCATTAAATGCAACACCGGCATGGTTTTCGGCACAGTAACGAAACTGACCCAAACGAACCAAAACAAAACTATTGGGTCCATAAGAGTGGATTTGGCACGTTCGTTTCGTTTCTGGATGAATCGGTGCATCGTTTCATTTCCGGCCCGGATCGGTGCATTAAATGCAACACCGGCATGGTTTTCGGCACAGTAACGAAACTGACCCAAACGAACCAAAACAAAACTATTGGGTCCATAAGAGTGGATTTGGCACGTTCGTTTCGTTTCTGGATGAATCGGTGCATCGTTTCATTTCCGGCCCGGATCGGTGCATTAAATGCAACACCGGCATGGTTTTCGGCACAGTAACGAAACTGACCCAAACGAACCAAAACAAAACTATTGGGTCCATAAGAGTGGATTTGGCACGTTCGTTTCGTTTCTGGATGAATCGGTGCATCGTTTCATTTCCGGCCCGGATCGGTGCATTAAATGCAACACCGGCATGGTTTTCGGCACAGTAACGAAACTGACCCAAACGAACCAAAACAAAACTATTGGGTCCATAAGAGTGGATTTGGCACGTTCGTTTCGTTTCTGGATGAATCGGTGCATCGTTTCATTTCCGGCCCGGATCGGTGCATTAAATGCAACACCGGCATGGTTTTCGGCACAGTAACGAAACTGACCCAAACGAACCAAAACAAAACTATTGGGTCCATAAGAGTGGATTTGGCACGTTCGTTTCGTTTCTGGATGAATCGGTGCATCGTTTCATTTCCGGCCCGGATCGGTGCATTAAATGCAACACCGGCATGGTTTTCGGCACAGTAACGAAACTGACCCAAACGAACCAAAACAAAACTATTGGGTCCATAAGAGTGGATTTGGCACGTTCGTTTCGTTTCTGGATGAATCGGTGCATCGTTTCATTTCCGGCCCGGATCGGTGCATTAAATGCAACACCGGCATGGTTTTCGGCACAGTAACGAAACTGACCCAAACGAACCAAAACAAAACTATTGGGTCCATAAGAGTGGATTTGGCACGTTCGTTTCGTTTCTGGATGAATCGGTGCATCGTTTCATTTCCGGCCCGGATCGGTGCATTAAATGCAACACCGGCATGGTTTTCGGCACAGTAACGAAACTGACCCAAACGAACCAAAACAAAACTATTGGGTCCATAAGAGTGGATTTGGCACGTTCGTTTCGTTTCTGGATGAATCGGTGCATCGTTTCATTTCCGGCCCGGATCGGTGCATTAAATGCAACACCGGCATGGTTTTCGGCACAGTAACGAAACTGACCCAAACGAACCAAAACAAAACTATTGGGTCCATAAGAGTGGATTTGGCACGTTCGTTTCGTTTCTGGATGAATCGGTGCATCGTTTCATTTCCGGCCCGGATCGGTGCATTAAATGCAACACCGGCATGGTTTTCGGCACAGTAACGAAACTGACCCAAACGAACCAAAACAAAACTATTGGGTCCATAAGAGTGGATTTGGCACGTTCGTTTCGTTTCTGGATGAATCGGTGCATCGTTTCATTTCCGGCCCGGATCGGTGCATTAAATGCAACACCGGCATGGTTTTCGGCACAGTAACGAAACTGACCCAAACGAACCAAAACAAAACTATTGGGTCCATAAGAGTGGATTTGGCACGTTCGTTTCGTTTCTGGATGAATCGGTGCATCGTTTCATTTCCGGCCCGGATCGGTGCATTAAATGCAACACCGGCATGGTTTTCGGCACAGTAACGAAACTGACCCAAACGAACCAAAACAAAACTATTGGGTCCATAAGAGTGGATTTGGCACGTTCGTTTCGTTTCTGGATGAATCGGTGCATCGTTTCATTTCCGGCCCGGATCGGTGCATTAAATGCAACACCGGCATGGTTTTCGGCACAGTAACGAAACTGACCCAAACGAACCAAAACAAAACTATTGGGTCCATAAGAGTGGATTTGGCACGTTCGTTTCGTTTCTGGATGAATCGGTGCATCGTTTCATTTCCGGCCCGGATCGGTGCATTAAATGCAACACCGGCATGGTTTTCGGCACAGTAACGAAACTGACCCAAACGAACCAAAACAAAACTATTGGGTCCATAAGAGTGGATTTGGCACGTTCGTTTCGTTTCTGGATGAATCGGTGCATCGTTTCATTTCCGGCCCGGATCGGTGCATTAAATGCAACACCGGCATGGTTTTCGGCACAGTAACGAAACTGACCCAAACGAACCAAAACAAAACTATTGGGTCCATAAGAGTGGATTTGGCACGTTCGTTTCGTTTCTGGATGAATCGGTGCATCGTTTCATTTCCGGCCCGGATCGGTGCATTAAATGCAACACCGGCATGGTTTTCGGCACAGTAACGAAACTGACCCAAACGAACCAAAACAAAACTATTGGGTCCATAAGAGTGGATTTGGCACGTTCGTTTCGTTTCTGGATGAATCGGTGCATCGTTTCATTTCCGGCCCGGATCGGTGCATTAAATGCAACACCGGCATGGTTTTCGGCACAGTAACGAAACTGACCCAAACGAACCAAAACAAAACTATTGGGTCCATAAGAGTGGATTTGGCACGTTCGTTTCGTTTCTGGATGAATCGGTGCATCGTTTCATTTCCGGCCCGGATCGGTGCATTAAATGCAACACCGGCATGGTTTTCGGCACAGTAACGAAACTGACCCAAACGAACCAAAACAAAACTATTGGGTCCATAAGAGTGGATTTGGCACGTTCGTTTCGTTTCTGGATGAATCGGTGCATCGTTTCATTTCCGGCCCGGATCGGTGCATTAAATGCAACACCGGCATGGTTTTCGGCACAGTAACGAAACTGACCCAAACGAACCAAAACAAAACTATTGGGTCCATAAGAGTGGATTTGGCACGTTCGTTTCGTTTCTGGATGAATCGGTGCATCGTTTCATTTCCGGCCCGGATCGGTGCATTAAATGCAACACCGGCATGGTTTTCGGCACAGTAACGAAACTGACCCAAACGAACCAAAACAAAACTATTGGGTCCATAAGAGTGGATTTGGCACGTTCGTTTCGTTTCTGGATGAATCGGTGCATCGTTTCATTTCCGGCCCGGATCGGTGCATTAAATGCAACACCGGCATGGTTTTCGGCACAGTAACGAAACTGACCCAAACGAACCAAAACAAAACTATTGGGTCCATAAGAGTGGATTTGGCACGTTCGTTTCGTTTCTGGATGAATCGGTGCATCGTTTCATTTCCGGCCCGGATCGGTGCATTAAATGCAACACCGGCATGGTTTTCGGCACAGTAACGAAACTGACCCAAACGAACCAAAACAAAACTATTGGGTCCATAAGAGTGGATTTGGCACGTTCGTTTCGTTTCTGGATGAATCGGTGCATCGTTTCATTTCCGGCCCGGATCGGTGCATTAAATGCAACACCGGCATGGTTTTCGGCACAGTAACGAAACTGACCCAAACGAACCAAAACAAAACTATTGGGTCCATAAGAGTGGATTTGGCACGTTCGTTTCGTTTCTGGATGAATCGGTGCATCGTTTCATTTCCGGCCCGGATCGGTGCATTAAATGCAACACCGGCATGGTTTTCGGCACAGTAACGAAACTGACCCAAACGAACCAAAACAAAACTATTGGGTCCATAAGAGTGGATTTGGCACGTTCGTTTCGTTTCTGGATGAATCGGTGCATCGTTTCATTTCCGGCCCGGATCGGTGCATTAAATGCAACACCGGCATGGTTTTCGGCACAGTAACGAAACTGACCCAAACGAACCAAAACAAAACTATTGGGTCCATAAGAGTGGATTTGGCACGTTCGTTTCGTTTCTGGATGAATCGGTGCATCGTTTCATTTCCGGCCCGGATCGGTGCATTAAATGCAACACCGGCATGGTTTTCGGCACAGTAACGAAACTGACCCAAACGAACCAAAACAAAACTATTGGGTCCATAAGAGTGGATTTGGCACGTTCGTTTCGTTTCTGGATGAATCGGTGCATCGTTTCATTTCCGGCCCGGATCGGTGCATTAAATGCAACACCGGCATGGTTTTCGGCACAGTAACGAAACTGACCCAAACGAACCAAAACAAAACTATTGGGTCCATAAGAGTGGATTTGGCACGTTCGTTTCGTTTCTGGATGAATCGGTGCATCGTTTCATTTCCGGCCCGGATCGGTGCATTAAATGCAACACCGGCATGGTTTTCGGCACAGTAACGAAACTGACCCAAACGAACCAAAACAAAACTATTGGGTCCATAAGAGTGGATTTGGCACGTTCGTTTCGTTTCTGGATGAATCGGTGCATCGTTTCATTTCCGGCCCGGATCGGTGCATTAAATGCAACACCGGCATGGTTTTCGGCACAGTAACGAAACTGACCCAAACGAACCAAAACAAAACTATTGGGTCCATAAGAGTGGATTTGGCACGTTCGTTTCGTTTCTGGATGAATCGGTGCATCGTTTCATTTCCGGCCCGGATCGGTGCATTAAATGCAACACCGGCATGGTTTTCGGCACAGTAACGAAACTGACCCAAACGAACCAAAACAAAACTATTGGGTCCATAAGAGTGGATTTGGCACGTTCGTTTCGTTTCTGGATGAATCGGTGCATCGTTTCATTTCCGGCCCGGATCGGTGCATTAAATGCAACACCGGCATGGTTTTCGGCACAGTAACGAAACTGACCCAAACGAACCAAAACAAAACTATTGGGTCCATAAGAGTGGATTTGGCACGTTCGTTTCGTTTCTGGATGAATCGGTGCATCGTTTCATTTCCGGCCCGGATCGGTGCATTAAATGCAACACCGGCATGGTTTTCGGCACAGTAACGAAACTGACCCAAACGAACCAAAACAAAACTATTGGGTCCATAAGAGTGGATTTGGCACGTTCGTTTCGTTTCTGGATGAATCGGTGCATCGTTTCATTTCCGGCCCGGATCGGTGCATTAAATGCAACACCGGCATGGTTTTCGGCACAGTAACGAAACTGACCCAAACGAACCAAAACAAAACTATTGGGTCCATAAGAGTGGATTTGGCACGTTCGTTTCGTTTCTGGATGAATCGGTGCATCGTTTCATTTCCGGCCCGGATCGGTGCATTAAATGCAACACCGGCATGGTTTTCGGCACAGTAACGAAACTGACCCAAACGAACCAAAACAAAACTATTGGGTCCATAAGAGTGGATTTGGCACGTTCGTTTCGTTTCTGGATGAATCGGTGCATCGTTTCATTTCCGGCCCGGATCGGTGCATTAAATGCAACACCGGCATGGTTTTCGGCACAGTAACGAAACTGACCCAAACGAACCAAAACAAAACTATTGGGTCCATAAGAGTGGATTTGGCACGTTCGTTTCGTTTCTGGATGAATCGGTGCATCGTTTCATTTCCGGCCCGGATCGGTGCATTAAATGCAACACCGGCATGGTTTTCGGCACAGTAACGAAACTGACCCAAACGAACCAAAACAAAACTATTGGGTCCATAAGAGTGGATTTGGCACGTTCGTTTCGTTTCTGGATGAATCGGTGCATCGTTTCATTTCCGGCCCGGATCGGTGCATTAAATGCAACACCGGCATGGTTTTCGGCACAGTAACGAAACTGACCCAAACGAACCAAAACAAAACTATTGGGTCCATAAGAGTGGATTTGGCACGTTCGTTTCGTTTCTGGATGAATCGGTGCATCGTTTCATTTCCGGCCCGGATCGGTGCATTAAATGCAACACCGGCATGGTTTTCGGCACAGTAACGAAACTGACCCAAACGAACCAAAACAAAACTATTGGGTCCATAAGAGTGGATTTGGCACGTTCGTTTCGTTTCTGGATGAATCGGTGCATCGTTTCATTTCCGGCCCGGATCGGTGCATTAAATGCAACACCGGCATGGTTTTCGGCACAGTAACGAAACTGACCCAAACGAACCAAAACAAAACTATTGGGTCCATAAGAGTGGATTTGGCACGTTCGTTTCGTTTCTGGATGAATCGGTGCATCGTTTCATTTCCGGCCCGGATCGGTGCATTAAATGCAACACCGGCATGGTTTTCGGCACAGTAACGAAACTGACCCAAACGAACCAAAACAAAACTATTGGGTCCATAAGAGTGGATTTGGCACGTTCGTTTCGTTTCTGGATGAATCGGTGCATCGTTTCATTTCCGGCCCGGATCGGTGCATTAAATGCAACACCGGCATGGTTTTCGGCACAGTAACGAAACTGACCCAAACGAACCAAAACAAAACTATTGGGTCCATAAGAGTGGATTTGGCACGTTCGTTTCGTTTCTGGATGAATCGGTGCATCGTTTCATTTCCGGCCCGGATCGGTGCATTAAATGCAACACCGGCATGGTTTTCGGCACAGTAACGAAACTGACCCAAACGAACCAAAACAAAACTATTGGGTCCATAAGAGTGGATTTGGCACGTTCGTTTCGTTTCTGGATGAATCGGTGCATCGTTTCATTTCCGGCCCGGATCGGTGCATTAAATGCAACACCGGCATGGTTTTCGGCACAGTAACGAAACTGACCCAAACGAACCAAAACAAAACTATTGGGTCCATAAGAGTGGATTTGGCACGTTCGTTTCGTTTCTGGATGAATCGGTGCATCGTTTCATTTCCGGCCCGGATCGGTGCATTAAATGCAACACCGGCATGGTTTTCGGCACAGTAACGAAACTGACCCAAACGAACCAAAACAAAACTATTGGGTCCATAAGAGTGGATTTGGCACGTTCGTTTCGTTTCTGGATGAATCGGTGCATCGTTTCATTTCCGGCCCGGATCGGTGCATTAAATGCAACACCGGCATGGTTTTCGGCACAGTAACGAAACTGACCCAAACGAACCAAAACAAAACTATTGGGTCCATAAGAGTGGATTTGGCACGTTCGTTTCGTTTCTGGATGAATCGGTGCATCGTTTCATTTCCGGCCCGGATCGGTGCATTAAATGCAACACCGGCATGGTTTTCGGCACAGTAACGAAACTGACCCAAACGAACCAAAACAAAACTATTGGGTCCATAAGAGTGGATTTGGCACGTTCGTTTCGTTTCTGGATGAATCGGTGCATCGTTTCATTTCCGGCCCGGATCGGTGCATTAAATGCAACACCGGCATGGTTTTCGGCACAGTAACGAAACTGACCCAAACGAACCAAAACAAAACTATTGGGTCCATAAGAGTGGATTTGGCACGTTCGTTTCGTTTCTGGATGAATCGGTGCATCGTTTCATTTCCGGCCCGGATCGGTGCATTAAATGCAACACCGGCATGGTTTTCGGCACAGTAACGAAACTGACCCAAACGAACCAAAACAAAACTATTGGGTCCATAAGAGTGGATTTGGCACGTTCGTTTCGTTTCTGGATGAATCGGTGCATCGTTTCATTTCCGGCCCGGATCGGTGCATTAAATGCAACACCGGCATGGTTTTCGGCACAGTAACGAAACTGACCCAAACGAACCAAAACAAAACTATTGGGTCCATAAGAGTGGATTTGGCACGTTCGTTTCGTTTCTGGATGAATCGGTGCATCGTTTCATTTCCGGCCCGGATCGGTGCATTAAATGCAACACCGGCATGGTTTTCGGCACAGTAACGAAACTGACCCAAACGAACCAAAACAAAACTATTGGGTCCATAAGAGTGGATTTGGCACGTTCGTTTCGTTTCTGGATGAATCGGTGCATCGTTTCATTTCCGGCCCGGATCGGTGCATTAAATGCAACACCGGCATGGTTTTCGGCACAGTAACGAAACTGACCCAAACGAACCAAAACAAAACTATTGGGTCCATAAGAGTGGATTTGGCACGTTCGTTTCGTTTCTGGATGAATCGGTGCATCGTTTCATTTCCGGCCCGGATCGGTGCATTAAATGCAACACCGGCATGGTTTTCGGCACAGTAACGAAACTGACCCAAACGAACCAAAACAAAACTATTGGGTCCATAAGAGTGGATTTGGCACGTTCGTTTCGTTTCTGGATGAATCGGTGCATCGTTTCATTTCCGGCCCGGATCGGTGCATTAAATGCAACACCGGCATGGTTTTCGGCACAGTAACGAAACTGACCCAAACGAACCAAAACAAAACTATTGGGTCCATAAGAGTGGATTTGGCACGTTCGTTTCGTTTCTGGATGAATCGGTGCATCGTTTCATTTCCGGCCCGGATCGGTGCATTAAATGCAACACCGGCATGGTTTTCGGCACAGTAACGAAACTGACCCAAACGAACCAAAACAAAACTATTGGGTCCATAAGAGTGGATTTGGCACGTTCGTTTCGTTTCTGGATGAATCGGTGCATCGTTTCATTTCCGGCCCGGATCGGTGCATTAAATGCAACACCGGCATGGTTTTCGGCACAGTAACGAAACTGACCCAAACGAACCAAAACAAAACTATTGGGTCCATAAGAGTGGATTTGGCACGTTCGTTTCGTTTCTGGATGAATCGGTGCATCGTTTCATTTCCGGCCCGGATCGGTGCATTAAATGCAACACCGGCATGGTTTTCGGCACAGTAACGAAACTGACCCAAACGAACCAAAACAAAACTATTGGGTCCATAAGAGTGGATTTGGCACGTTCGTTTCGTTTCTGGATGAATCGGTGCATCGTTTCATTTCCGGCCCGGATCGGTGCATTAAATGCAACACCGGCATGGTTTTCGGCACAGTAACGAAACTGACCCAAACGAACCAAAACAAAACTATTGGGTCCATAAGAGTGGATTTGGCACGTTCGTTTCGTTTCTGGATGAATCGGTGCATCGTTTCATTTCCGGCCCGGATCGGTGCATTAAATGCAACACCGGCATGGTTTTCGGCACAGTAACGAAACTGACCCAAACGAACCAAAACAAAACTATTGGGTCCATAAGAGTGGATTTGGCACGTTCGTTTCGTTTCTGGATGAATCGGTGCATCGTTTCATTTCCGGCCCGGATCGGTGCATTAAATGCAACACCGGCATGGTTTTCGGCACAGTAACGAAACTGACCCAAACGAACCAAAACAAAACTATTGGGTCCATAAGAGTGGATTTGGCACGTTCGTTTCGTTTCTGGATGAATCGGTGCATCGTTTCATTTCCGGCCCGGATCGGTGCATTAAATGCAACACCGGCATGGTTTTCGGCACAGTAACGAAACTGACCCAAACGAACCAAAACAAAACTATTGGGTCCATAAGAGTGGATTTGGCACGTTCGTTTCGTTTCTGGATGAATCGGTGCATCGTTTCATTTCCGGCCCGGATCGGTGCATTAAATGCAACACCGGCATGGTTTTCGGCACAGTAACGAAACTGACCCAAACGAACCAAAACAAAACTATTGGGTCCATAAGAGTGGATTTGGCACGTTCGTTTCGTTTCTGGATGAATCGGTGCATCGTTTCATTTCCGGCCCGGATCGGTGCATTAAATGCAACACCGGCATGGTTTTCGGCACAGTAACGAAACTGACCCAAACGAACCAAAACAAAACTATTGGGTCCATAAGAGTGGATTTGGCACGTTCGTTTCGTTTCTGGATGAATCGGTGCATCGTTTCATTTCCGGCCCGGATCGGTGCATTAAATGCAACACCGGCATGGTTTTCGGCACAGTAACGAAACTGACCCAAACGAACCAAAACAAAACTATTGGGTCCATAAGAGTGGATTTGGCACGTTCGTTTCGTTTCTGGATGAATCGGTGCATCGTTTCATTTCCGGCCCGGATCGGTGCATTAAATGCAACACCGGCATGGTTTTCGGCACAGTAACGAAACTGACCCAAACGAACCAAAACAAAACTATTGGGTCCATAAGAGTGGATTTGGCACGTTCGTTTCGTTTCTGGATGAATCGGTGCATCGTTTCATTTCCGGCCCGGATCGGTGCATTAAATGCAACACCGGCATGGTTTTCGGCACAGTAACGAAACTGACCCAAACGAACCAAAACAAAACTATTGGGTCCATAAGAGTGGATTTGGCACGTTCGTTTCGTTTCTGGATGAATCGGTGCATCGTTTCATTTCCGGCCCGGATCGGTGCATTAAATGCAACACCGGCATGGTTTTCGGCACAGTAACGAAACTGACCCAAACGAACCAAAACAAAACTATTGGGTCCATAAGAGTGGATTTGGCACGTTCGTTTCGTTTCTGGATGAATCGGTGCATCGTTTCATTTCCGGCCCGGATCGGTGCATTAAATGCAACACCGGCATGGTTTTCGGCACAGTAACGAAACTGACCCAAACGAACCAAAACAAAACTATTGGGTCCATAAGAGTGGATTTGGCACGTTCGTTTCGTTTCTGGATGAATCGGTGCATCGTTTCATTTCCGGCCCGGATCGGTGCATTAAATGCAACACCGGCATGGTTTTCGGCACAGTAACGAAACTGACCCAAACGAACCAAAACAAAACTATTGGGTCCATAAGAGTGGATTTGGCACGTTCGTTTCGTTTCTGGATGAATCGGTGCATCGTTTCATTTCCGGCCCGGATCGGTGCATTAAATGCAACACCGGCATGGTTTTCGGCACAGTAACGAAACTGACCCAAACGAACCAAAACAAAACTATTGGGTCCATAAGAGTGGATTTGGCACGTTCGTTTCGTTTCTGGATGAATCGGTGCATCGTTTCATTTCCGGCCCGGATCGGTGCATTAAATGCAACACCGGCATGGTTTTCGGCACAGTAACGAAACTGACCCAAACGAACCAAAACAAAACTATTGGGTCCATAAGAGTGGATTTGGCACGTTCGTTTCGTTTCTGGATGAATCGGTGCATCGTTTCATTTCCGGCCCGGATCGGTGCATTAAATGCAACACCGGCATGGTTTTCGGCACAGTAACGAAACTGACCCAAACGAACCAAAACAAAACTATTGGGTCCATAAGAGTGGATTTGGCACGTTCGTTTCGTTTCTGGATGAATCGGTGCATCGTTTCATTTCCGGCCCGGATCGGTGCATTAAATGCAACACCGGCATGGTTTTCGGCACAGTAACGAAACTGACCCAAACGAACCAAAACAAAACTATTGGGTCCATAAGAGTGGATTTGGCACGTTCGTTTCGTTTCTGGATGAATCGGTGCATCGTTTCATTTCCGGCCCGGATCGGTGCATTAAATGCAACACCGGCATGGTTTTCGGCACAGTAACGAAACTGACCCAAACGAACCAAAACAAAACTATTGGGTCCATAAGAGTGGATTTGGCACGTTCGTTTCGTTTCTGGATGAATCGGTGCATCGTTTCATTTCCGGCCCGGATCGGTGCATTAAATGCAACACCGGCATGGTTTTCGGCACAGTAACGAAACTGACCCAAACGAACCAAAACAAAACTATTGGGTCCATAAGAGTGGATTTGGCACGTTAGTTCATTTCTGGACTGAATCGGTGCATCGTTTCATTTCCGGCCCGAATCGGTGCATTAAAGCAACCCCGGCATGGTTTGCGGCACAGTAATGAAACTGACCCAATCGAACCAAAACATCACTATTGGGTCCAAGAACATGGATTGGGTGCGTTCGTTCATTTCTGGACTGAATCGGTGCATCGTTTCATTTCTGGCCCGAATCGGTGCATTAAAGCAACCCCGGCATGGTTTTCGGCGCAGTAACGAAACTGACCCAATCGAACCAAAACATCACTATTGGGTCCAAGAACGTGGATTGGGTGCGTTCAAAACATCACTATTGGGACCAAGAACCGGTGCATCGTTTCATTTCCGGCCCGGATCGGTGCATTAAATGCAACACCGGCATGGTTTTCGGCACAGTAACGAAACTGACCCAAACGAACCAAAACAAAACTATTGGGTCCATAAGAGTGGATTTGGCACGTTCGTTTCGTTTCTGGATGAATCGGTGCATCGTTTCATTTCCGGCCCGGATCGGTGCATTAAATGCAACACCGGCATGGTTTTCGGCACAGTAACGAAACTGACCCAAACGAACCAAAACAAAACTATTGGGTCCATAAGAGTGGATTTGGCACGTTCGTTTCGTTTCTGGATGAATCGGTGCATCGTTTCATTTCCGGCCCGGATCGGTGCATTAAATGCAACACCGGCATGGTTTTCGGCACAGTAACGAAACTGACCCAAACGAACCAAAACAAAACTATTGGGTCCATAAGAGTGGATTTGGCACGTTCGTTTCGTTTCTGGATGAATCGGTGCATCGTTTCATTTCCGGCCCGGATCGGTGCATTAAATGCAACACCGGCATGGTTTTCGGCACAGTAACGAAACTGACCCAAACGAACCAAAACAAAACTATTGGGTCCATAAGAGTGGATTTGGCACGTTCGTTTCGTTTCTGGATGAATCGGTGCATCGTTTCATTTCCGGCCCGGATCGGTGCATTAAATGCAACACCGGCATGGTTTTCGGCACAGTAACGAAACTGACCCAAACGAACCAAAACAAAACTATTGGGTCCATAAGAGTGGATTTGGCACGTTCGTTTCGTTTCTGGATGAATCGGTGCATCGTTTCATTTCCGGCCCGGATCGGTGCATTAAATGCAACACCGGCATGGTTTTCGGCACAGTAACGAAACTGACCCAAACGAACCAAAACAAAACTATTGGGTCCATAAGAGTGGATTTGGCACGTTCGTTTCGTTTCTGGATGAATCGGTGCATCGTTTCATTTCCGGCCCGGATCGGTGCATTAAATGCAACACCGGCATGGTTTTCGGCACAGTAACGAAACTGACCCAAACGAACCAAAACAAAACTATTGGGTCCATAAGAGTGGATTTGGCACGTTCGTTTCGTTTCTGGATGAATCGGTGCATCGTTTCATTTCCGGCCCGGATCGGTGCATTAAATGCAACACCGGCATGGTTTTCGGCACAGTAACGAAACTGACCCAAACGAACCAAAACAAAACTATTGGGTCCATAAGAGTGGATTTGGCACGTTCGTTTCGTTTCTGGATGAATCGGTGCATCGTTTCATTTCCGGCCCGGATCGGTGCATTAAATGCAACACCGGCATGGTTTTCGGCACAGTAACGAAACTGACCCAAACGAACCAAAACAAAACTATTGGGTCCATAAGAGTGGATTTGGCACGTTCGTTTCGTTTCTGGATGAATCGGTGCATCGTTTCATTTCCGGCCCGGATCGGTGCATTAAATGCAACACCGGCATGGTTTTCGGCACAGTAACGAAACTGACCCAAACGAACCAAAACAAAACTATTGGGTCCATAAGAGTGGATTTGGCACGTTCGTTTCGTTTCTGGATGAATCGGTGCATCGTTTCATTTCCGGCCCGGATCGGTGCATTAAATGCAACACCGGCATGGTTTTCGGCACAGTAACGAAACTGACCCAAACGAACCAAAACAAAACTATTGGGTCCATAAGAGTGGATTTGGCACGTTCGTTTCGTTTCTGGATGAATCGGTGCATCGTTTCATTTCCGGCCCGGATCGGTGCATTAAATGCAACACCGGCATGGTTTTCGGCACAGTAACGAAACTGACCCAAACGAACCAAAACAAAACTATTGGGTCCATAAGAGTGGATTTGGCACGTTCGTTTCGTTTCTGGATGAATCGGTGCATCGTTTCATTTCCGGCCCGGATCGGTGCATTAAATGCAACACCGGCATGGTTTTCGGCACAGTAACGAAACTGACCCAAACGAACCAAAACAAAACTATTGGGTCCATAAGAGTGGATTTGGCACGTTCGTTTCGTTTCTGGATGAATCGGTGCATCGTTTCATTTCCGGCCCGGATCGGTGCATTAAATGCAACACCGGCATGGTTTTCGGCACAGTAACGAAACTGACCCAAACGAACCAAAACAAAACTATTGGGTCCATAAGAGTGGATTTGGCACGTTCGTTTCGTTTCTGGATGAATCGGTGCATCGTTTCATTTCCGGCCCGGATCGGTGCATTAAATGCAACACCGGCATGGTTTTCGGCACAGTAACGAAACTGACCCAAACGAACCAAAACAAAACTATTGGGTCCATAAGAGTGGATTTGGCACGTTCGTTTCGTTTCTGGATGAATCGGTGCATCGTTTCATTTCCGGCCCGGATCGGTGCATTAAATGCAACACCGGCATGGTTTTCGGCACAGTAACGAAACTGACCCAAACGAACCAAAACAAAACTATTGGGTCCATAAGAGTGGATTTGGCACGTTCGTTTCGTTTCTGGATGAATCGGTGCATCGTTTCATTTCCGGCCCGGATCGGTGCATTAAATGCAACACCGGCATGGTTTTCGGCACAGTAACGAAACTGACCCAAACGAACCAAAACAAAACTATTGGGTCCATAAGAGTGGATTTGGCACGTTCGTTTCGTTTCTGGATGAATCGGTGCATCGTTTCATTTCCGGCCCGGATCGGTGCATTAAATGCAACACCGGCATGGTTTTCGGCACAGTAACGAAACTGACCCAAACGAACCAAAACAAAACTATTGGGTCCATAAGAGTGGATTTGGCACGTTCGTTTCGTTTCTGGATGAATCGGTGCATCGTTTCATTTCCGGCCCGGATCGGTGCATTAAATGCAACACCGGCATGGTTTTCGGCACAGTAACGAAACTGACCCAAACGAACCAAAACAAAACTATTGGGTCCATAAGAGTGGATTTGGCACGTTCGTTTCGTTTCTGGATGAATCGGTGCATCGTTTCATTTCCGGCCCGGATCGGTGCATTAAATGCAACACCGGCATGGTTTTCGGCACAGTAACGAAACTGACCCAAACGAACCAAAACAAAACTATTGGGTCCATAAGAGTGGATTTGGCACGTTCGTTTCGTTTCTGGATGAATCGGTGCATCGTTTCATTTCCGGCCCGGATCGGTGCATTAAATGCAACACCGGCATGGTTTTCGGCACAGTAACGAAACTGACCCAAACGAACCAAAACAAAACTATTGGGTCCATAAGAGTGGATTTGGCACGTTCGTTTCGTTTCTGGATGAATCGGTGCATCGTTTCATTTCCGGCCCGGATCGGTGCATTAAATGCAACACCGGCATGGTTTTCGGCACAGTAACGAAACTGACCCAAACGAACCAAAACAAAACTATTGGGTCCATAAGAGTGGATTTGGCACGTTCGTTTCGTTTCTGGATGAATCGGTGCATCGTTTCATTTCCGGCCCGGATCGGTGCATTAAATGCAACACCGGCATGGTTTTCGGCACAGTAACGAAACTGACCCAAACGAACCAAAACAAAACTATTGGGTCCATAAGAGTGGATTTGGCACGTTCGTTTCGTTTCTGGATGAATCGGTGCATCGTTTCATTTCCGGCCCGGATCGGTGCATTAAATGCAACACCGGCATGGTTTTCGGCACAGTAACGAAACTGACCCAAACGAACCAAAACAAAACTATTGGGTCCATAAGAGTGGATTTGGCACGTTCGTTTCGTTTCTGGATGAATCGGTGCATCGTTTCATTTCCGGCCCGGATCGGTGCATTAAATGCAACACCGGCATGGTTTTCGGCACAGTAACGAAACTGACCCAAACGAACCAAAACAAAACTATTGGGTCCATAAGAGTGGATTTGGCACGTTCGTTTCGTTTCTGGATGAATCGGTGCATCGTTTCATTTCCGGCCCGGATCGGTGCATTAAATGCAACACCGGCATGGTTTTCGGCACAGTAACGAAACTGACCCAAACGAACCAAAACAAAACTATTGGGTCCATAAGAGTGGATTTGGCACGTTCGTTTCGTTTCTGGATGAATCGGTGCATCGTTTCATTTCCGGCCCGGATCGGTGCATTAAATGCAACACCGGCATGGTTTTCGGCACAGTAACGAAACTGACCCAAACGAACCAAAACAAAACTATTGGGTCCATAAGAGTGGATTTGGCACGTTCGTTTCGTTTCTGGATGAATCGGTGCATCGTTTCATTTCCGGCCCGGATCGGTGCATTAAATGCAACACCGGCATGGTTTTCGGCACAGTAACGAAACTGACCCAAACGAACCAAAACAAAACTATTGGGTCCATAAGAGTGGATTTGGCACGTTCGTTTCGTTTCTGGATGAATCGGTGCATCGTTTCATTTCCGGCCCGGATCGGTGCATTAAATGCAACACCGGCATGGTTTTCGGCACAGTAACGAAACTGACCCAAACGAACCAAAACAAAACTATTGGGTCCATAAGAGTGGATTTGGCACGTTCGTTTCGTTTCTGGATGAATCGGTGCATCGTTTCATTTCCGGCCCGGATCGGTGCATTAAATGCAACACCGGCATGGTTTTCGGCACAGTAACGAAACTGACCCAAACGAACCAAAACAAAACTATTGGGTCCATAAGAGTGGATTTGGCACGTTCGTTTCGTTTCTGGATGAATCGGTGCATCGTTTCATTTCCGGCCCGGATCGGTGCATTAAATGCAACACCGGCATGGTTTTCGGCACAGTAACGAAACTGACCCAAACGAACCAAAACAAAACTATTGGGTCCATAAGAGTGGATTTGGCACGTTCGTTTCGTTTCTGGATGAATCGGTGCATCGTTTCATTTCCGGCCCGGATCGGTGCATTAAATGCAACACCGGCATGGTTTTCGGCACAGTAACGAAACTGACCCAAACGAACCAAAACAAAACTATTGGGTCCATAAGAGTGGATTTGGCACGTTCGTTTCGTTTCTGGATGAATCGGTGCATCGTTTCATTTCCGGCCCGGATCGGTGCATTAAATGCAACACCGGCATGGTTTTCGGCACAGTAACGAAACTGACCCAAACGAACCAAAACAAAACTATTGGGTCCATAAGAGTGGATTTGGCACGTTCGTTTCGTTTCTGGATGAATCGGTGCATCGTTTCATTTCCGGCCCGGATCGGTGCATTAAATGCAACACCGGCATGGTTTTCGGCACAGTAACGAAACTGACCCAAACGAACCAAAACAAAACTATTGGGTCCATAAGAGTGGATTTGGCACGTTCGTTTCGTTTCTGGATGAATCGGTGCATCGTTTCATTTCCGGCCCGGATCGGTGCATTAAATGCAACACCGGCATGGTTTTCGGCACAGTAACGAAACTGACCCAAACGAACCAAAACAAAACTATTGGGTCCATAAGAGTGGATTTGGCACGTTCGTTTCGTTTCTGGATGAATCGGTGCATCGTTTCATTTCCGGCCCGGATCGGTGCATTAAATGCAACACCGGCATGGTTTTCGGCACAGTAACGAAACTGACCCAAACGAACCAAAACAAAACTATTGGGTCCATAAGAGTGGATTTGGCACGTTCGTTTCGTTTCTGGATGAATCGGTGCATCGTTTCATTTCCGGCCCGGATCGGTGCATTAAATGCAACACCGGCATGGTTTTCGGCACAGTAACGAAACTGACCCAAACGAACCAAAACAAAACTATTGGGTCCATAAGAGTGGATTTGGCACGTTCGTTTCGTTTCTGGATGAATCGGTGCATCGTTTCATTTCCGGCCCGGATCGGTGCATTAAATGCAACACCGGCATGGTTTTCGGCACAGTAACGAAACTGACCCAAACGAACCAAAACAAAACTATTGGGTCCATAAGAGTGGATTTGGCACGTTCGTTTCGTTTCTGGATGAATCGGTGCATCGTTTCATTTCCGGCCCGGATCGGTGCATTAAATGCAACACCGGCATGGTTTTCGGCACAGTAACGAAACTGACCCAAACGAACCAAAACAAAACTATTGGGTCCATAAGAGTGGATTTGGCACGTTCGTTTCGTTTCTGGATGAATCGGTGCATCGTTTCATTTCCGGCCCGGATCGGTGCATTAAATGCAACACCGGCATGGTTTTCGGCACAGTAACGAAACTGACCCAAACGAACCAAAACAAAACTATTGGGTCCATAAGAGTGGATTTGGCACGTTCGTTTCGTTTCTGGATGAATCGGTGCATCGTTTCATTTCCGGCCCGGATCGGTGCATTAAATGCAACACCGGCATGGTTTTCGGCACAGTAACGAAACTGACCCAAACGAACCAAAACAAAACTATTGGGTCCATAAGAGTGGATTTGGCACGTTCGTTTCGTTTCTGGATGAATCGGTGCATCGTTTCATTTCCGGCCCGGATCGGTGCATTAAATGCAACACCGGCATGGTTTTCGGCACAGTAACGAAACTGACCCAAACGAACCAAAACAAAACTATTGGGTCCATAAGAGTGGATTTGGCACGTTCGTTTCGTTTCTGGATGAATCGGTGCATCGTTTCATTTCCGGCCCGGATCGGTGCATTAAATGCAACACCGGCATGGTTTTCGGCACAGTAACGAAACTGACCCAAACGAACCAAAACAAAACTATTGGGTCCATAAGAGTGGATTTGGCACGTTCGTTTCGTTTCTGGATGAATCGGTGCATCGTTTCATTTCCGGCCCGGATCGGTGCATTAAATGCAACACCGGCATGGTTTTCGGCACAGTAACGAAACTGACCCAAACGAACCAAAACAAAACTATTGGGTCCATAAGAGTGGATTTGGCACGTTCGTTTCGTTTCTGGATGAATCGGTGCATCGTTTCATTTCCGGCCCGGATCGGTGCATTAAATGCAACACCGGCATGGTTTTCGGCACAGTAACGAAACTGACCCAAACGAACCAAAACAAAACTATTGGGTCCATAAGAGTGGATTTGGCACGTTCGTTTCGTTTCTGGATGAATCGGTGCATCGTTTCATTTCCGGCCCGGATCGGTGCATTAAATGCAACACCGGCATGGTTTTCGGCACAGTAACGAAACTGACCCAAACGAACCAAAACAAAACTATTGGGTCCATAAGAGTGGATTTGGCACGTTCGTTTCGTTTCTGGATGAATCGGTGCATCGTTTCATTTCCGGCCCGGATCGGTGCATTAAATGCAACACCGGCATGGTTTTCGGCACAGTAACGAAACTGACCCAAACGAACCAAAACAAAACTATTGGGTCCATAAGAGTGGATTTGGCACGTTCGTTTCGTTTCTGGATGAATCGGTGCATCGTTTCATTTCCGGCCCGGATCGGTGCATTAAATGCAACACCGGCATGGTTTTCGGCACAGTAACGAAACTGACCCAAACGAACCAAAACAAAACTATTGGGTCCATAAGAGTGGATTTGGCACGTTCGTTTCGTTTCTGGATGAATCGGTGCATCGTTTCATTTCCGGCCGGATCGATGCATTAAATGCAACACCGGCATGATTTTCGGCACAGTAACAAAACTGATCCAATCGAACCAATACGTCACTATTGGGTCCAAAAATTTGGATTGGGTGCGTTTGTTTGTTTCTGGACTGAATCGGTGCTTCGTTTTGTTTTCGGCCCGAATCGGTGCATTAAAGCAACCCCGTCATGGTTTTCGGCACAGTAACGAAAATGACCCAAACAAACCAAAACATCACTATTGGATCCAAAAAACTGGATTGGGTGTGTTGTTTCGTTTGTGGACCGAATCAGTGCAACATTTCGTTTCTGGCCTGCATCGGTGCATTAAAGCAACCTCGGCATGGTTTTCGGCACAGTAACAAAACTGACCAAAACAAACTAAAAAACTCTATTGGGTCCAAAAACGTGGATTGGGTGCGTTCGTTCATTTCTGGACTGAATCGGTGCATCGTTTCGCTTCCGACACGAATCGGTGCATTAGAACAACCCCGGCATGGTTTTTGGCACAGTAACGAAACTGACCCAAACGAACCAAAACATCACTATTGGGTCCAAGAATGTGGATTGGGTGAGTTTGTTTCGTTTGTGGACCGAATCGGGCCATCGTTTTATTTCTGCCCCGAATCGGTGCATTAAATGGGACCCTCGCATGGTTTTTGGCACAGTAACGAAACTGACCCAAACAAACCAAAACATCACTATTGGGTCCTAAAATGTGGATTGGGTGCGTTCATTTCGTTTCTGGACGGAATCGGTGAAATGTTTCATTTCTGGCCCGAATCGGTGCATTAAAGCAACCCCGGCATGGTTTTCGGCACGGTAACGAAAATGACCCAAACGAACCAAAACATCACTATTGGGTCAAAAAGCGTGGATTGGGTGCGTTCGTTCATTTCTGGACTGAATCGGTGCATCGTTTCGTTTCTGGCCCGAATCGGTGCATTAAAGCAACCCCGGCATGGTTTTCGGCACGGTAACGAAAATGATCCAAACGAACCAAAACATCACTATTGGGTCCAAAAGCGTGGATTGGGTGCGTTCGTTAATTTCTGGACTGAATCGGTGCATCGTTTCGTTTCCGGCCCGAATCGGTGCATTAAAGCATCCCCGGCATGGTTTGCGGCACAGTAACGAAACTGATCCAATCGAACCAAAACGTCACTATTGGGTCCAAAAATGTGGATTAGGTGCGTTCGTTCGTTTCTGGACTGAATCGGTGCATCGTTTCATTTTCAGCCGAATCGGTGCATTAAAGCAACCCCGGCATGGTTTTCGGCGCAGTAACGAAACTGACCCAATCGAACCAAAACATCACTATTGGGTCCAAGAACGTGGATTGGGTGCGTTCGTTCATTCTGGACCGAATCGGTGCATCGTTTCCTTTCCGGCCCATATCGGTGCATTAAAGCAACCCCGGCATGGTTTTCGGCGCAGTAACGAAACTGACCCAATCGAACCAAAACATCACTATTGGGTCCAAGAACGTGGATTGGGTGCGTTCGTTCATTCTGGACCGAATCGGTGCATCGTTTCGTTTCTGGCCCGAATCGGTGCATTAAAGCAACCCCGGTATGGTTTTTGGCACAGTAACAAAAATGACCTAAATGAACCAAAACATCACTATTGGGTCCAAAAGCGTGGATTGGGTGCGTTCGTTCGTTTCTGGACTGAATCGGTCATCGTTTCATTTTCAGCCCGAATCGGTGCATTAAAGCAACCCCGGCATGGTTTTCGGCGCAGTAACGAAACTGACCCAATCGAACCAAAACATCACTATTGGGTCCAAGAATGTGGATTAGGTGCGTTCATTCATTCTGGACGTTTCCTTTCCGACCCGTATCGGTCCATTAGAGCAACCCCGGCATGGTTTTCGGCACAGTAACGAAACTGATCCAATTGAACCAAAACGTCACTATTGGGTCCAAAAACGTGGATTGGGTGCGTTCGTTCGTTTCTGGACTGAATCGGTGCATCGTTTCATTTTCGGCCCGAATCGGTGCATTAAAGCAACCCCGGCATGGTTTTCGGCACAGTAACGAAACTGACCCAAACAAATAAAAACATCACTATTGGGTCCAAAAAAGTGGATGGGTGCGTTCGTTTTGTTTCTTGACCGAATCGGTGCAATATTTCGTTTTCAGCCTAAATCGTTGTATTAAATGTAACCCTAGCGTGGTTTTCGGCACAGTAACGAAAATGACCCAAACGAACTAAAACATTACTATTGGGTCGATAAACGTGGATTGGGTGCGTTCATTCATTCTGGACCGAATCGGTCCATCGTTTCCTTTCCGGCCCATATCGGTGCATTAAAGCAACCCCGGCATGGTTTTCGGCACAGTAACGAAACTGACCCAATCGAACCAAAACATCACTATTGGGTCCAAGAATGTGGATTAGGTGCGTTCATTCATTCTGGACCGAATCGGTGCATCGTTCACAGTAACAAAAATGACCAAAACGAACCAAAACATCACTATTGGGTCCAAGAACTAGAATTGGGTGCGTTCGTTCATTTCTGGACTGAATTGGTGCATCGTTTCATTTTCGGCCCGAATCGGTGCATTAAAGCAACCCCGGCATGGTTTTCGGCACAGTAACGAAACTGATCCAATCGAACCAAAACGTCACTATTGGGTCCAAAAACGTGGATAGGGTGCCTTTGTTCATTTCTGGACTGAATCCGTGCATCGTTTCGTTTTCGGCCCGAATCGGTGCATTAAAGCAACCGCGGCATGGTTTTCGGCACAATAACGAAACTGGCCCAATCGAACCAAAACATCAATATTGTTACCAAGAACGTGGATTGGGTGCGTTCGTTCATTCTGGACCGAATCGGTGCATCGTTTCTTTTCCGGCCAATATCGGTGCATTAAAGCAACCCCGGCATGGTTTTCGGCACGGTAACGAAACTTATCCAATCGAACCAAAACATCACTATTGGGTCCAAAAACGTGGATTGAGTGCATTCATTTCGTTTCTGGAATGAATCGGTGCATTATTTCATTTCTGGCCCAAATTGGTGCGTTAAATGGAACCCCGGCATGGTTTTCGGCACAGTTGTGAAGCTGACCAAAATGAACTAAACCATCACTATTTGGTCCAAAAACGTGAATTGGGTGCGTTCGTTTCGTTTCTAGACTGAATCGGTGCATTATTTCATTTCCGGCCCAAATCGGTGCATTAAATTGAACCTCGGCATGGTTTTCGGCACAGTAACGAAACTGACCCAATCGAACAGAAACATCAATATTGGGTCTAAAAAAGTGGATGGGGTGCGTTCGTTCGTTTCTGGACCGAATCGGTGCTTTATTTCATTTCCGGGCCAACTGGGTGCATTAAATGGAACCCCGACATGGTTTTCGGCACAGTAACGAAACTGACCAAAATGAACCAAAACGTGTATAAGAGACAGGTCCTAAAATGTGGATTGGGTGCGTTCATTTCATTATTGGTCCGAATCAATTGCATCGTTTCCTTTCCAACCCGTATCGGTACATTAGAGCAACCCCGGCATGGTTTTCGTCACAGTAAAGAAACTGATCCAATCGAACCAAAACATCACTATTGGGTCCAAAAACGTGGATTGGGTGCGTTCGTTTTGTTTCTGGACCGAATCGGTGCATTGTTTCATTCTCAGCCCAACTCGGTGCATTAAATGGAACCCCGACATGGTTTTTGGCACAGTAACGAAACTGACCAAAATGAACCAAAACATCACAATTGGGTCCAAAAACGTGGATTGGGTGCGTTCGTTTCGTTTCTGGATCGAAACTGTGCATCGTTTCGTTAACGACCCGAATGGGTGCATTAAATGCAACATTTGCATGGTTTTTTGCACAGTAACGAAACTGACAAAAACGAACCAAAACATCACTATTGGGTCCAAAAACGTGGATTGGGTGCGTTCGTTTCGTTTCTGGATCGAAACTGTGCATCGTTTCGTTAACGACCCGAATGGGTGCATTAAATGCAACATTTGCATGGTTTTTTGCACAGTAACGAAACTGACAAAAACGAACCAAAACATCACTATTGGGTCCAAAAACGTGGATTGGGTGCGTTCGTTTCGTTTCTGGATCGAAACTGTGCATCGTTTCGTTAACGACCCGAATGGGTGCATTAAATGCAACATTTGCATGGTTTTTTGCACAGTAACGAAACTGACAAAAACGAACCAAAACATCACTATTGGGTCCAAAAACGTGGATTGGGTGCGTTCGTTTCGTTTCTGGATCGAAACTGTGCATCGTTTCGTTAACGACCCGAATGGGTGCATTAAATGCAACATTTGCATGGTTTTTTGCACAGTAACGAAACTGACAAAAACGAACCAAAACATCACTATTGGGTCCAAAAACGTGGATTGGGTGCGTTCGTTTCGTTTCTGGATCGAAACTGTGCATCGTTTCGTTAACGACCCGAATGGGTGCATTAAATGCAACATTTGCATGGTTTTTTGCACAGTAACGAAACTGACAAAAACGAACCAAAACATCACTATTGGGTCCAAAAACGTGGATTGGGTGCGTTCGTTTCGTTTCTGGATCGAAACTGTGCATCGTTTCGTTAACGACCCGAATGGGTGCATTAAATGCAACATTTGCATGGTTTTTTGCACAGTAACGAAACTGACAAAAACGAACCAAAACATCACTATTGGGTCCAAAAACGTGGATTGGGTGCGTTCGTTTCGTTTCTGGATCGAAACTGTGCATCGTTTCGTTAACGACCCGAATGGGTGCATTAAATGCAACATTTGCATGGTTTTTTGCACAGTAACGAAACTGACAAAAACGAACCAAAACATCACTATTGGGTCCAAAAACGTGGATTGGGTGCGTTCGTTTCGTTTCTGGATCGAAACTGTGCATCGTTTCGTTAACGACCCGAATGGGTGCATTAAATGCAACATTTGCATGGTTTTTTGCACAGTAACGAAACTGACAAAAACGAACCAAAACATCACTATTGGGTCCAAAAACGTGGATTGGGTGCGTTCGTTTCGTTTCTGGATCGAAACTGTGCATCGTTTCGTTAACGACCCGAATGGGTGCATTAAATGCAACATTTGCATGGTTTTTTGCACAGTAACGAAACTGACAAAAACGAACCAAAACATCACTATTGGGTCCAAAAACGTGGATTGGGTGCGTTCGTTTCGTTTCTGGATCGAAACTGTGCATCGTTTCGTTAACGACCCGAATGGGTGCATTAAATGCAACATTTGCATGGTTTTTTGCACAGTAACGAAACTGACAAAAACGAACCAAAACATCACTATTGGGTCCAAAAACGTGGATTGGGTGCGTTCGTTTCGTTTCTGGATCGAAACTGTGCATCGTTTCGTTAACGACCCGAATGGGTGCATTAAATGCAACATTTGCATGGTTTTTTGCACAGTAACGAAACTGACAAAAACGAACCAAAACATCACTATTGGGTCCAAAAACGTGGATTGGGTGCGTTCGTTTCGTTTCTGGATCGAAACTGTGCATCGTTTCGTTAACGACCCGAATGGGTGCATTAAATGCAACATTTGCATGGTTTTTTGCACAGTAACGAAACTGACAAAAACGAACCAAAACATCACTATTGGGTCCAAAAACGTGGATTGGGTGCGTTCGTTTCGTTTCTGGATCGAAACTGTGCATCGTTTCGTTAACGACCCGAATGGGTGCATTAAATGCAACATTTGCATGGTTTTTTGCACAGTAACGAAACTGACAAAAACGAACCAAAACATCACTATTGGGTCCAAAAACGTGGATTGGGTGCGTTCGTTTCGTTTCTGGATCGAAACTGTGCATCGTTTCGTTAACGACCCGAATGGGTGCATTAAATGCAACATTTGCATGGTTTTTTGCACAGTAACGAAACTGACAAAAACGAACCAAAACATCACTATTGGGTCCAAAAACGTGGATTGGGTGCGTTCGTTTCGTTTCTGGATCGAAACTGTGCATCGTTTCGTTAACGACCCGAATGGGTGCATTAAATGCAACATTTGCATGGTTTTTTGCACAGTAACGAAACTGACAAAAACGAACCAAAACATCACTATTGGGTCCAAAAACGTGGATTGGGTGCGTTCGTTTCGTTTCTGGATCGAAACTGTGCATCGTTTCGTTAACGACCCGAATGGGTGCATTAAATGCAACATTTGCATGGTTTTTTGCACAGTAACGAAACTGACAAAAACGAACCAAAACATCACTATTGGGTCCAAAAACGTGGATTGGGTGCGTTCGTTTCGTTTCTGGATCGAAACTGTGCATCGTTTCGTTAACGACCCGAATGGGTGCATTAAATGCAACATTTGCATGGTTTTTTGCACAGTAACGAAACTGACAAAAACGAACCAAAACATCACTATTGGGTCCAAAAACGTGGATTGGGTGCGTTCGTTTCGTTTCTGGATCGAAACTGTGCATCGTTTCGTTAACGACCCGAATGGGTGCATTAAATGCAACATTTGCATGGTTTTTTGCACAGTAACGAAACTGACAAAAACGAACCAAAACATCACTATTGGGTCCAAAAACGTGGATTGGGTGCGTTCGTTTCGTTTCTGGATCGAAACTGTGCATCGTTTCGTTAACGACCCGAATGGGTGCATTAAATGCAACATTTGCATGGTTTTTTGCACAGTAACGAAACTGACAAAAACGAACCAAAACATCACTATTGGGTCCAAAAACGTGGATTGGGTGCGTTCGTTTCGTTTCTGGATCGAAACTGTGCATCGTTTCGTTAACGACCCGAATGGGTGCATTAAATGCAACATTTGCATGGTTTTTTGCACAGTAACGAAACTGACAAAAACGAACCAAAACATCACTATTGGGTCCAAAAACGTGGATTGGGTGCGTTCGTTTCGTTTCTGGATCGAAACTGTGCATCGTTTCGTTAACGACCCGAATGGGTGCATTAAATGCAACATTTGCATGGTTTTTTGCACAGTAACGAAACTGACAAAAACGAACCAAAACATCACTATTGGGTCCAAAAACGTGGATTGGGTGCGTTCGTTTCGTTTCTGGATCGAAACTGTGCATCGTTTCGTTAACGACCCGAATGGGTGCATTAAATGCAACATTTGCATGGTTTTTTGCACAGTAACGAAACTGACAAAAACGAACCAAAACATCACTATTGGGTCCAAAAACGTGGATTGGGTGCGTTCGTTTCGTTTCTGGATCGAAACTGTGCATCGTTTCGTTAACGACCCGAATGGGTGCATTAAATGCAACATTTGCATGGTTTTTTGCACAGTAACGAAACTGACAAAAACGAACCAAAACATCACTATTGGGTCCAAAAACGTGGATTGGGTGCGTTCGTTTCGTTTCTGGATCGAAACTGTGCATCGTTTCGTTAACGACCCGAATGGGTGCATTAAATGCAACATTTGCATGGTTTTTTGCACAGTAACGAAACTGACAAAAACGAACCAAAACATCACTATTGGGTCCAAAAACGTGGATTGGGTGCGTTCGTTTCGTTTCTGGATCGAAACTGTGCATCGTTTCGTTAACGACCCGAATGGGTGCATTAAATGCAACATTTGCATGGTTTTTTGCACAGTAACGAAACTGACAAAAACGAACCAAAACATCACTATTGGGTCCAAAAACGTGGATTGGGTGCGTTCGTTTCGTTTCTGGATCGAAACTGTGCATCGTTTCGTTAACGACCCGAATGGGTGCATTAAATGCAACATTTGCATGGTTTTTTGCACAGTAACGAAACTGACAAAAACGAACCAAAACATCACTATTGGGTCCAAAAACGTGGATTGGGTGCGTTCGTTTCGTTTCTGGATCGAAACTGTGCATCGTTTCGTTAACGACCCGAATGGGTGCATTAAATGCAACATTTGCATGGTTTTTTGCACAGTAACGAAACTGACAAAAACGAACCAAAACATCACTATTGGGTCCAAAAACGTGGATTGGGTGCGTTCGTTTCGTTTCTGGATCGAAACTGTGCATCGTTTCGTTAACGACCCGAATGGGTGCATTAAATGCAACATTTGCATGGTTTTTTGCACAGTAACGAAACTGACAAAAACGAACCAAAACATCACTATTGGGTCCAAAAACGTGGATTGGGTGCGTTCGTTTCGTTTCTGGATCGAAACTGTGCATCGTTTCGTTAACGACCCGAATGGGTGCATTAAATGCAACATTTGCATGGTTTTTTGCACAGTAACGAAACTGACAAAAACGAACCAAAACATCACTATTGGGTCCAAAAACGTGGATTGGGTGCGTTCGTTTCGTTTCTGGATCGAAACTGTGCATCGTTTCGTTAACGACCCGAATGGGTGCATTAAATGCAACATTTGCATGGTTTTTTGCACAGTAACGAAACTGACAAAAACGAACCAAAACATCACTATTGGGTCCAAAAACGTGGATTGGGTGCGTTCGTTTCGTTTCTGGATCGAAACTGTGCATCGTTTCGTTAACGACCCGAATGGGTGCATTAAATGCAACATTTGCATGGTTTTTTGCACAGTAACGAAACTGACAAAAACGAACCAAAACATCACTATTGGGTCCAAAAACGTGGATTGGGTGCGTTCGTTTCGTTTCTGGATCGAAACTGTGCATCGTTTCGTTAACGACCCGAATGGGTGCATTAAATGCAACATTTGCATGGTTTTTTGCACAGTAACGAAACTGACAAAAACGAACCAAAACATCACTATTGGGTCCAAAAACGTGGATTGGGTGCGTTCGTTTCGTTTCTGGATCGAAACTGTGCATCGTTTCGTTAACGACCCGAATGGGTGCATTAAATGCAACATTTGCATGGTTTTTTGCACAGTAACGAAACTGACAAAAACGAACCAAAACATCACTATTGGGTCCAAAAACGTGGATTGGGTGCGTTCGTTTCGTTTCTGGATCGAAACTGTGCATCGTTTCGTTAACGACCCGAATGGGT
The DNA here is from genome assembly GCA_900205405.1 of Echinochloa crus-galli. Lineage (NCBI taxonomy): Eukaryota > Viridiplantae > Streptophyta > Magnoliopsida > Poales > Poaceae > Echinochloa > Echinochloa crus-galli. The sequence continues at coordinate 145,692 of OAMR01000005.1, read as the reverse complement.
GCATTAAATGCAACATTTGCATGGTTTTTTGCACAGTAACGAAACTGACAAAAACGAACCAAAACATCACTATTGGGTCCAAAAACGTGGATTGGGTGCGTTCGTTTCGTTTCTGGATCGAAACTGTGCATCGTTTCGTTAACGACCCGAATGGGTGCATTAAATGCAACATTTGCATGGTTTTTTGCACAGTAACGAAACTGACAAAAACGAACCAAAACATCACTATTGGGTCCAAAAACGTGGATTGGGTGCGTTCGTTTCGTTTCTGGATCGAAACTGTGCATCGTTTCGTTAACGACCCGAATGGGTGCATTAAATGCAACATTTGCATGGTTTTTTGCACAGTAACGAAACTGACAAAAACGAACCAAAACATCACTATTGGGTCCAAAAACGTGGATTGGGTGCGTTCGTTTCGTTTCTGGATCGAAACTGTGCATCGTTTCGTTAACGACCCGAATGGGTGCATTAAATGCAACATTTGCATGGTTTTTTGCACAGTAACGAAACTGACAAAAACGAACCAAAACATCACTATTGGGTCCAAAAACGTGGATTGGGTGCGTTCGTTTCGTTTCTGGATCGAAACTGTGCATCGTTTCGTTAACGACCCGAATGGGTGCATTAAATGCAACATTTGCATGGTTTTTTGCACAGTAACGAAACTGACAAAAACGAACCAAAACATCACTATTGGGTCCAAAAACGTGGATTGGGTGCGTTCGTTTCGTTTCTGGATCGAAACTGTGCATCGTTTCGTTAACGACCCGAATGGGTGCATTAAATGCAACATTTGCATGGTTTTTTGCACAGTAACGAAACTGACAAAAACGAACCAAAACATCACTATTGGGTCCAAAAACGTGGATTGGGTGCGTTCGTTTCGTTTCTGGATCGAAACTGTGCATCGTTTCGTTAACGACCCGAATGGGTGCATTAAATGCAACATTTGCATGGTTTTTTGCACAGTAACGAAACTGACAAAAACGAACCAAAACATCACTATTGGGTCCAAAAACGTGGATTGGGTGCGTTCGTTTCGTTTCTGGATCGAAACTGTGCATCGTTTCGTTAACGACCCGAATGGGTGCATTAAATGCAACATTTGCATGGTTTTTTGCACAGTAACGAAACTGACAAAAACGAACCAAAACATCACTATTGGGTCCAAAAACGTGGATTGGGTGCGTTCGTTTCGTTTCTGGATCGAAACTGTGCATCGTTTCGTTAACGACCCGAATGGGTGCATTAAATGCAACATTTGCATGGTTTTTTGCACAGTAACGAAACTGACAAAAACGAACCAAAACATCACTATTGGGTCCAAAAACGTGGATTGGGTGCGTTCGTTTCGTTTCTGGATCGAAACTGTGCATCGTTTCGTTAACGACCCGAATGGGTGCATTAAATGCAACATTTGCATGGTTTTTTGCACAGTAACGAAACTGACAAAAACGAACCAAAACATCACTATTGGGTCCAAAAACGTGGATTGGGTGCGTTCGTTTCGTTTCTGGATCGAAACTGTGCATCGTTTCGTTAACGACCCGAATGGGTGCATTAAATGCAACATTTGCATGGTTTTTTGCACAGTAACGAAACTGACAAAAACGAACCAAAACATCACTATTGGGTCCAAAAACGTGGATTGGGTGCGTTCGTTTCGTTTCTGGATCGAAACTGTGCATCGTTTCGTTAACGACCCGAATGGGTGCATTAAATGCAACATTTGCATGGTTTTTTGCACAGTAACGAAACTGACAAAAACGAACCAAAACATCACTATTGGGTCCAAAAACGTGGATTGGGTGCGTTCGTTTCGTTTCTGGATCGAAACTGTGCATCGTTTCGTTAACGACCCGAATGGGTGCATTAAATGCAACATTTGCATGGTTTTTTGCACAGTAACGAAACTGACAAAAACGAACCAAAACATCACTATTGGGTCCAAAAACGTGGATTGGGTGCGTTCGTTTCGTTTCTGGATCGAAACTGTGCATCGTTTCGTTAACGACCCGAATGGGTGCATTAAATGCAACATTTGCATGGTTTTTTGCACAGTAACGAAACTGACAAAAACGAACCAAAACATCACTATTGGGTCCAAAAACGTGGATTGGGTGCGTTCGTTTCGTTTCTGGATCGAAACTGTGCATCGTTTCGTTAACGACCCGAATGGGTGCATTAAATGCAACATTTGCATGGTTTTTTGCACAGTAACGAAACTGACAAAAACGAACCAAAACATCACTATTGGGTCCAAAAACGTGGATTGGGTGCGTTCGTTTCGTTTCTGGATCGAAACTGTGCATCGTTTCGTTAACGACCCGAATGGGTGCATTAAATGCAACATTTGCATGGTTTTTTGCACAGTAACGAAACTGACAAAAACGAACCAAAACATCACTATTGGGTCCAAAAACGTGGATTGGGTGCGTTCGTTTCGTTTCTGGATCGAAACTGTGCATCGTTTCGTTAACGACCCGAATGGGTGCATTAAATGCAACATTTGCATGGTTTTTTGCACAGTAACGAAACTGACAAAAACGAACCAAAACATCACTATTGGGTCCAAAAACGTGGATTGGGTGCGTTCGTTTCGTTTCTGGATCGAAACTGTGCATCGTTTCGTTAACGACCCGAATGGGTGCATTAAATGCAACATTTGCATGGTTTTTTGCACAGTAACGAAACTGACAAAAACGAACCAAAACATCACTATTGGGTCCAAAAACGTGGATTGGGTGCGTTCGTTTCGTTTCTGGATCGAAACTGTGCATCGTTTCGTTAACGACCCGAATGGGTGCATTAAATGCAACATTTGCATGGTTTTTTGCACAGTAACGAAACTGACAAAAACGAACCAAAACATCACTATTGGGTCCAAAAACGTGGATTGGGTGCGTTCGTTTCGTTTCTGGATCGAAACTGTGCATCGTTTCGTTAACGACCCGAATGGGTGCATTAAATGCAACATTTGCATGGTTTTTTGCACAGTAACGAAACTGACAAAAACGAACCAAAACATCACTATTGGGTCCAAAAACGTGGATTGGGTGCGTTCGTTTCGTTTCTGGATCGAAACTGTGCATCGTTTCGTTAACGACCCGAATGGGTGCATTAAATGCAACATTTGCATGGTTTTTTGCACAGTAACGAAACTGACAAAAACGAACCAAAACATCACTATTGGGTCCAAAAACGTGGATTGGGTGCGTTCGTTTCGTTTCTGGATCGAAACTGTGCATCGTTTCGTTAACGACCCGAATGGGTGCATTAAATGCAACATTTGCATGGTTTTTTGCACAGTAACGAAACTGACAAAAACGAACCAAAACATCACTATTGGGTCCAAAAACGTGGATTGGGTGCGTTCGTTTCGTTTCTGGATCGAAACTGTGCATCGTTTCGTTAACGACCCGAATGGGTGCATTAAATGCAACATTTGCATGGTTTTTTGCACAGTAACGAAACTGACAAAAACGAACCAAAACATCACTATTGGGTCCAAAAACGTGGATTGGGTGCGTTCGTTTCGTTTCTGGATCGAAACTGTGCATCGTTTCGTTAACGACCCGAATGGGTGCATTAAATGCAACATTTGCATGGTTTTTTGCACAGTAACGAAACTGACAAAAACGAACCAAAACATCACTATTGGGTCCAAAAACGTGGATTGGGTGCGTTCGTTTCGTTTCTGGATCGAAACTGTGCATCGTTTCGTTAACGACCCGAATGGGTGCATTAAATGCAACATTTGCATGGTTTTTTGCACAGTAACGAAACTGACAAAAACGAACCAAAACATCACTATTGGGTCCAAAAACGTGGATTGGGTGCGTTCGTTTCGTTTCTGGATCGAAACTGTGCATCGTTTCGTTAACGACCCGAATGGGTGCATTAAATGCAACATTTGCATGGTTTTTTGCACAGTAACGAAACTGACAAAAACGAACCAAAACATCACTATTGGGTCCAAAAACGTGGATTGGGTGCGTTCGTTTCGTTTCTGGATCGAAACTGTGCATCGTTTCGTTAACGACCCGAATGGGTGCATTAAATGCAACATTTGCATGGTTTTTTGCACAGTAACGAAACTGACAAAAACGAACCAAAACATCACTATTGGGTCCAAAAACGTGGATTGGGTGCGTTCGTTTCGTTTCTGGATCGAAACTGTGCATCGTTTCGTTAACGACCCGAATGGGTGCATTAAATGCAACATTTGCATGGTTTTTTGCACAGTAACGAAACTGACAAAAACGAACCAAAACATCACTATTGGGTCCAAAAACGTGGATTGGGTGCGTTCGTTTCGTTTCTGGATCGAAACTGTGCATCGTTTCGTTAACGACCCGAATGGGTGCATTAAATGCAACATTTGCATGGTTTTTTGCACAGTAACGAAACTGACAAAAACGAACCAAAACATCACTATTGGGTCCAAAAACGTGGATTGGGTGCGTTCGTTTCGTTTCTGGATCGAAACTGTGCATCGTTTCGTTAACGACCCGAATGGGTGCATTAAATGCAACATTTGCATGGTTTTTTGCACAGTAACGAAACTGACAAAAACGAACCAAAACATCACTATTGGGTCCAAAAACGTGGATTGGGTGCGTTCGTTTCGTTTCTGGATCGAAACTGTGCATCGTTTCGTTAACGACCCGAATGGGTGCATTAAATGCAACATTTGCATGGTTTTTTGCACAGTAACGAAACTGACAAAAACGAACCAAAACATCACTATTGGGTCCAAAAACGTGGATTGGGTGCGTTCGTTTCGTTTCTGGATCGAAACTGTGCATCGTTTCGTTAACGACCCGAATGGGTGCATTAAATGCAACATTTGCATGGTTTTTTGCACAGTAACGAAACTGACAAAAACGAACCAAAACATCACTATTGGGTCCAAAAACGTGGATTGGGTGCGTTCGTTTCGTTTCTGGATCGAAACTGTGCATCGTTTCGTTAACGACCCGAATGGGTGCATTAAATGCAACATTTGCATGGTTTTTTGCACAGTAACGAAACTGACAAAAACGAACCAAAACATCACTATTGGGTCCAAAAACGTGGATTGGGTGCGTTCGTTTCGTTTCTGGATCGAAACTGTGCATCGTTTCGTTAACGACCCGAATGGGTGCATTAAATGCAACATTTGCATGGTTTTTTGCACAGTAACGAAACTGACAAAAACGAACCAAAACATCACTATTGGGTCCAAAAACGTGGATTGGGTGCGTTCGTTTCGTTTCTGGATCGAAACTGTGCATCGTTTCGTTAACGACCCGAATGGGTGCATTAAATGCAACATTTGCATGGTTTTTTGCACAGTAACGAAACTGACAAAAACGAACCAAAACATCACTATTGGGTCCAAAAACGTGGATTGGGTGCGTTCGTTTCGTTTCTGGATCGAAACTGTGCATCGTTTCGTTAACGACCCGAATGGGTGCATTAAATGCAACATTTGCATGGTTTTTTGCACAGTAACGAAACTGACAAAAACGAACCAAAACATCACTATTGGGTCCAAAAACGTGGATTGGGTGCGTTCGTTTCGTTTCTGGATCGAAACTGTGCATCGTTTCGTTAACGACCCGAATGGGTGCATTAAATGCAACATTTGCATGGTTTTTTGCACAGTAACGAAACTGACAAAAACGAACCAAAACATCACTATTGGGTCCAAAAACGTGGATTGGGTGCGTTCGTTTCGTTTCTGGATCGAAACTGTGCATCGTTTCGTTAACGACCCGAATGGGTGCATTAAATGCAACATTTGCATGGTTTTTTGCACAGTAACGAAACTGACAAAAACGAACCAAAACATCACTATTGGGTCCAAAAACGTGGATTGGGTGCGTTCGTTTCGTTTCTGGATCGAAACTGTGCATCGTTTCGTTAACGACCCGAATGGGTGCATTAAATGCAACATTTGCATGGTTTTTTGCACAGTAACGAAACTGACAAAAACGAACCAAAACATCACTATTGGGTCCAAAAACGTGGATTGGGTGCGTTCGTTTCGTTTCTGGATCGAAACTGTGCATCGTTTCGTTAACGACCCGAATGGGTGCATTAAATGCAACATTTGCATGGTTTTTTGCACAGTAACGAAACTGACAAAAACGAACCAAAACATCACTATTGGGTCCAAAAACGTGGATTGGGTGCGTTCGTTTCGTTTCTGGATCGAAACTGTGCATCGTTTCGTTAACGACCCGAATGGGTGCATTAAATGCAACATTTGCATGGTTTTTTGCACAGTAACGAAACTGACAAAAACGAACCAAAACATCACTATTGGGTCCAAAAACGTGGATTGGGTGCGTTCGTTTCGTTTCTGGATCGAAACTGTGCATCGTTTCGTTAACGACCCGAATGGGTGCATTAAATGCAACATTTGCATGGTTTTTTGCACAGTAACGAAACTGACAAAAACGAACCAAAACATCACTATTGGGTCCAAAAACGTGGATTGGGTGCGTTCGTTTCGTTTCTGGATCGAAACTGTGCATCGTTTCGTTAACGACCCGAATGGGTGCATTAAATGCAACATTTGCATGGTTTTTTGCACAGTAACGAAACTGACAAAAACGAACCAAAACATCACTATTGGGTCCAAAAACGTGGATTGGGTGCGTTCGTTTCGTTTCTGGATCGAAACTGTGCATCGTTTCGTTAACGACCCGAATGGGTGCATTAAATGCAACATTTGCATGGTTTTTTGCACAGTAACGAAACTGACAAAAACGAACCAAAACATCACTATTGGGTCCAAAAACGTGGATTGGGTGCGTTCGTTTCGTTTCTGGATCGAAACTGTGCATCGTTTCGTTAACGACCCGAATGGGTGCATTAAATGCAACATTTGCATGGTTTTTTGCACAGTAACGAAACTGACAAAAACGAACCAAAACATCACTATTGGGTCCAAAAACGTGGATTGGGTGCGTTCGTTTCGTTTCTGGATCGAAACTGTGCATCGTTTCGTTAACGACCCGAATGGGTGCATTAAATGCAACATTTGCATGGTTTTTTGCACAGTAACGAAACTGACAAAAACGAACCAAAACATCACTATTGGGTCCAAAAACGTGGATTGGGTGCGTTCGTTTCGTTTCTGGATCGAAACTGTGCATCGTTTCGTTAACGACCCGAATGGGTGCATTAAATGCAACATTTGCATGGTTTTTTGCACAGTAACGAAACTGACAAAAACGAACCAAAACATCACTATTGGGTCCAAAAACGTGGATTGGGTGCGTTCGTTTCGTTTCTGGATCGAAACTGTGCATCGTTTCGTTAACGACCCGAATGGGTGCATTAAATGCAACATTTGCATGGTTTTTTGCACAGTAACGAAACTGACAAAAACGAACCAAAACATCACTATTGGGTCCAAAAACGTGGATTGGGTGCGTTCGTTTCGTTTCTGGATCGAAACTGTGCATCGTTTCGTTAACGACCCGAATGGGTGCATTAAATGCAACATTTGCATGGTTTTTTGCACAGTAACGAAACTGACAAAAACGAACCAAAACATCACTATTGGGTCCAAAAACGTGGATTGGGTGCGTTCGTTTCGTTTCTGGATCGAAACTGTGCATCGTTTCGTTAACGACCCGAATGGGTGCATTAAATGCAACATTTGCATGGTTTTTTGCACAGTAACGAAACTGACAAAAACGAACCAAAACATCACTATTGGGTCCAAAAACGTGGATTGGGTGCGTTCGTTTCGTTTCTGGATCGAAACTGTGCATCGTTTCGTTAACGACCCGAATGGGTGCATTAAATGCAACATTTGCATGGTTTTTTGCACAGTAACGAAACTGACAAAAACGAACCAAAACATCACTATTGGGTCCAAAAACGTGGATTGGGTGCGTTCGTTTCGTTTCTGGATCGAAACTGTGCATCGTTTCGTTAACGACCCGAATGGGTGCATTAAATGCAACATTTGCATGGTTTTTTGCACAGTAACGAAACTGACAAAAACGAACCAAAACATCACTATTGGGTCCAAAAACGTGGATTGGGTGCGTTCGTTTCGTTTCTGGATCGAAACTGTGCATCGTTTCGTTAACGACCCGAATGGGTGCATTAAATGCAACATTTGCATGGTTTTTTGCACAGTAACGAAACTGACAAAAACGAACCAAAACATCACTATTGGGTCCAAAAACGTGGATTGGGTGCGTTCGTTTCGTTTCTGGATCGAAACTGTGCATCGTTTCGTTAACGACCCGAATGGGTGCATTAAATGCAACATTTGCATGGTTTTTTGCACAGTAACGAAACTGACAAAAACGAACCAAAACATCACTATTGGGTCCAAAAACGTGGATTGGGTGCGTTCGTTTCGTTTCTGGATCGAAACTGTGCATCGTTTCGTTAACGACCCGAATGGGTGCATTAAATGCAACATTTGCATGGTTTTTTGCACAGTAACGAAACTGACAAAAACGAACCAAAACATCACTATTGGGTCCAAAAACGTGGATTGGGTGCGTTCGTTTCGTTTCTGGATCGAAACTGTGCATCGTTTCGTTAACGACCCGAATGGGTGCATTAAATGCAACATTTGCATGGTTTTTTGCACAGTAACGAAACTGACAAAAACGAACCAAAACATCACTATTGGGTCCAAAAACGTGGATTGGGTGCGTTCGTTTCGTTTCTGGATCGAAACTGTGCATCGTTTCGTTAACGACCCGAATGGGTGCATTAAATGCAACATTTGCATGGTTTTTTGCACAGTAACGAAACTGACAAAAACGAACCAAAACATCACTATTGGGTCCAAAAACGTGGATTGGGTGCGTTCGTTTCGTTTCTGGATCGAAACTGTGCATCGTTTCGTTAACGACCCGAATGGGTGCATTAAATGCAACATTTGCATGGTTTTTTGCACAGTAACGAAACTGACAAAAACGAACCAAAACATCACTATTGGGTCCAAAAACGTGGATTGGGTGCGTTCGTTTCGTTTCTGGATCGAAACTGTGCATCGTTTCGTTAACGACCCGAATGGGTGCATTAAATGCAACATTTGCATGGTTTTTTGCACAGTAACGAAACTGACAAAAACGAACCAAAACATCACTATTGGGTCCAAAAACGTGGATTGGGTGCGTTCGTTTCGTTTCTGGATCGAAACTGTGCATCGTTTCGTTAACGACCCGAATGGGTGCATTAAATGCAACATTTGCATGGTTTTTTGCACAGTAACGAAACTGACAAAAACGAACCAAAACATCACTATTGGGTCCAAAAACGTGGATTGGGTGCGTTCGTTTCGTTTCTGGATCGAAACTGTGCATCGTTTCGTTAACGACCCGAATGGGTGCATTAAATGCAACATTTGCATGGTTTTTTGCACAGTAACGAAACTGACAAAAACGAACCAAAACATCACTATTGGGTCCAAAAACGTGGATTGGGTGCGTTCGTTTCGTTTCTGGATCGAAACTGTGCATCGTTTCGTTAACGACCCGAATGGGTGCATTAAATGCAACATTTGCATGGTTTTTTGCACAGTAACGAAACTGACAAAAACGAACCAAAACATCACTATTGGGTCCAAAAACGTGGATTGGGTGCGTTCGTTTCGTTTCTGGATCGAAACTGTGCATCGTTTCGTTAACGACCCGAATGGGTGCATTAAATGCAACATTTGCATGGTTTTTTGCACAGTAACGAAACTGACAAAAACGAACCAAAACATCACTATTGGGTCCAAAAACGTGGATTGGGTGCGTTCGTTTCGTTTCTGGATCGAAACTGTGCATCGTTTCGTTAACGACCCGAATGGGTGCATTAAATGCAACATTTGCATGGTTTTTTGCACAGTAACGAAACTGACAAAAACGAACCAAAACATCACTATTGGGTCCAAAAACGTGGATTGGGTGCGTTCGTTTCGTTTCTGGATCGAAACTGTGCATCGTTTCGTTAACGACCCGAATGGGTGCATTAAATGCAACATTTGCATGGTTTTTTGCACAGTAACGAAACTGACAAAAACGAACCAAAACATCACTATTGGGTCCAAAAACGTGGATTGGGTGCGTTCGTTTCGTTTCTGGATCGAAACTGTGCATCGTTTCGTTAACGACCCGAATGGGTGCATTAAATGCAACATTTGCATGGTTTTTTGCACAGTAACGAAACTGACAAAAACGAACCAAAACATCACTATTGGGTCCAAAAACGTGGATTGGGTGCGTTCGTTTCGTTTCTGGATCGAAACTGTGCATCGTTTCGTTAACGACCCGAATGGGTGCATTAAATGCAACATTTGCATGGTTTTTTGCACAGTAACGAAACTGACAAAAACGAACCAAAACATCACTATTGGGTCCAAAAACGTGGATTGGGTGCGTTCGTTTCGTTTCTGGATCGAAACTGTGCATCGTTTCGTTAACGACCCGAATGGGTGCATTAAATGCAACATTTGCATGGTTTTTTGCACAGTAACGAAACTGACAAAAACGAACCAAAACATCACTATTGGGTCCAAAAACGTGGATTGGGTGCGTTCGTTTCGTTTCTGGATCGAAACTGTGCATCGTTTCGTTAACGACCCGAATGGGTGCATTAAATGCAACATTTGCATGGTTTTTTGCACAGTAACGAAACTGACAAAAACGAACCAAAACATCACTATTGGGTCCAAAAACGTGGATTGGGTGCGTTCGTTTCGTTTCTGGATCGAAACTGTGCATCGTTTCGTTAACGACCCGAATGGGTGCATTAAATGCAACATTTGCATGGTTTTTTGCACAGTAACGAAACTGACAAAAACGAACCAAAACATCACTATTGGGTCCAAAAACGTGGATTGGGTGCGTTCGTTTCGTTTCTGGATCGAAACTGTGCATCGTTTCGTTAACGACCCGAATGGGTGCATTAAATGCAACATTTGCATGGTTTTTTGCACAGTAACGAAACTGACAAAAACGAACCAAAACATCACTATTGGGTCCAAAAACGTGGATTGGGTGCGTTCGTTTCGTTTCTGGATCGAAACTGTGCATCGTTTCGTTAACGACCCGAATGGGTGCATTAAATGCAACATTTGCATGGTTTTTTGCACAGTAACGAAACTGACAAAAACGAACCAAAACATCACTATTGGGTCCAAAAACGTGGATTGGGTGCGTTCGTTTCGTTTCTGGATCGAAACTGTGCATCGTTTCGTTAACGACCCGAATGGGTGCATTAAATGCAACATTTGCATGGTTTTTTGCACAGTAACGAAACTGACAAAAACGAACCAAAACATCACTATTGGGTCCAAAAACGTGGATTGGGTGCGTTCGTTTCGTTTCTGGATCGAAACTGTGCATCGTTTCGTTAACGACCCGAATGGGTGCATTAAATGCAACATTTGCATGGTTTTTTGCACAGTAACGAAACTGACAAAAACGAACCAAAACATCACTATTGGGTCCAAAAACGTGGATTGGGTGCGTTCGTTTCGTTTCTGGATCGAAACTGTGCATCGTTTCGTTAACGACCCGAATGGGTGCATTAAATGCAACATTTGCATGGTTTTTTGCACAGTAACGAAACTGACAAAAACGAACCAAAACATCACTATTGGGTCCAAAAACGTGGATTGGGTGCGTTCGTTTCGTTTCTGGATCGAAACTGTGCATCGTTTCGTTAACGACCCGAATGGGTGCATTAAATGCAACATTTGCATGGTTTTTTGCACAGTAACGAAACTGACAAAAACGAACCAAAACATCACTATTGGGTCCAAAAACGTGGATTGGGTGCGTTCGTTTCGTTTCTGGATCGAAACTGTGCATCGTTTCGTTAACGACCCGAATGGGTGCATTAAATGCAACATTTGCATGGTTTTTTGCACAGTAACGAAACTGACAAAAACGAACCAAAACATCACTATTGGGTCCAAAAACGTGGATTGGGTGCGTTCGTTTCGTTTCTGGATCGAAACTGTGCATCGTTTCGTTAACGACCCGAATGGGTGCATTAAATGCAACATTTGCATGGTTTTTTGCACAGTAACGAAACTGACAAAAACGAACCAAAACATCACTATTGGGTCCAAAAACGTGGATTGGGTGCGTTCGTTTCGTTTCTGGATCGAAACTGTGCATCGTTTCGTTAACGACCCGAATGGGTGCATTAAATGCAACATTTGCATGGTTTTTTGCACAGTAACGAAACTGACAAAAACGAACCAAAACATCACTATTGGGTCCAAAAACGTGGATTGGGTGCGTTCGTTTCGTTTCTGGATCGAAACTGTGCATCGTTTCGTTAACGACCCGAATGGGTGCATTAAATGCAACATTTGCATGGTTTTTTGCACAGTAACGAAACTGACAAAAACGAACCAAAACATCACTATTGGGTCCAAAAACGTGGATTGGGTGCGTTCGTTTCGTTTCTGGATCGAAACTGTGCATCGTTTCGTTAACGACCCGAATGGGTGCATTAAATGCAACATTTGCATGGTTTTTTGCACAGTAACGAAACTGACAAAAACGAACCAAAACATCACTATTGGGTCCAAAAACGTGGATTGGGTGCGTTCGTTTCGTTTCTGGATCGAAACTGTGCATCGTTTCGTTAACGACCCGAATGGGTGCATTAAATGCAACATTTGCATGGTTTTTTGCACAGTAACGAAACTGACAAAAACGAACCAAAACATCACTATTGGGTCCAAAAACGTGGATTGGGTGCGTTCGTTTCGTTTCTGGATCGAAACTGTGCATCGTTTCGTTAACGACCCGAATGGGTGCATTAAATGCAACATTTGCATGGTTTTTTGCACAGTAACGAAACTGACAAAAACGAACCAAAACATCACTATTGGGTCCAAAAACGTGGATTGGGTGCGTTCGTTTCGTTTCTGGATCGAAACTGTGCATCGTTTCGTTAACGACCCGAATGGGTGCATTAAATGCAACATTTGCATGGTTTTTTGCACAGTAACGAAACTGACAAAAACGAACCAAAACATCACTATTGGGTCCAAAAACGTGGATTGGGTGCGTTCGTTTCGTTTCTGGATCGAAACTGTGCATCGTTTCGTTAACGACCCGAATGGGTGCATTAAATGCAACATTTGCATGGTTTTTTGCACAGTAACGAAACTGACAAAAACGAACCAAAACATCACTATTGGGTCCAAAAACGTGGATTGGGTGCGTTCGTTTCGTTTCTGGATCGAAACTGTGCATCGTTTCGTTAACGACCCGAATGGGTGCATTAAATGCAACATTTGCATGGTTTTTTGCACAGTAACGAAACTGACAAAAACGAACCAAAACATCACTATTGGGTCCAAAAACGTGGATTGGGTGCGTTCGTTTCGTTTCTGGATCGAAACTGTGCATCGTTTCGTTAACGACCCGAATGGGTGCATTAAATGCAACATTTGCATGGTTTTTTGCACAGTAACGAAACTGACAAAAACGAACCAAAACATCACTATTGGGTCCAAAAACGTGGATTGGGTGCGTTCGTTTCGTTTCTGGATCGAAACTGTGCATCGTTTCGTTAACGACCCGAATGGGTGCATTAAATGCAACATTTGCATGGTTTTTTGCACAGTAACGAAACTGACAAAAACGAACCAAAACATCACTATTGGGTCCAAAAACGTGGATTGGGTGCGTTCGTTTCGTTTCTGGATCGAAACTGTGCATCGTTTCGTTAACGACCCGAATGGGTGCATTAAATGCAACATTTGCATGGTTTTTTGCACAGTAACGAAACTGACAAAAACGAACCAAAACATCACTATTGGGTCCAAAAACGTGGATTGGGTGCGTTCGTTTCGTTTCTGGATCGAAACTGTGCATCGTTTCGTTAACGACCCGAATGGGTGCATTAAATGCAACATTTGCATGGTTTTTTGCACAGTAACGAAACTGACAAAAACGAACCAAAACATCACTATTGGGTCCAAAAACGTGGATTGGGTGCGTTCGTTTCGTTTCTGGATCGAAACTGTGCATCGTTTCGTTAACGACCCGAATGGGTGCATTAAATGCAACATTTGCATGGTTTTTTGCACAGTAACGAAACTGACAAAAACGAACCAAAACATCACTATTGGGTCCAAAAACGTGGATTGGGTGCGTTCGTTTCGTTTCTGGATCGAAACTGTGCATCGTTTCGTTAACGACCCGAATGGGTGCATTAAATGCAACATTTGCATGGTTTTTTGCACAGTAACGAAACTGACAAAAACGAACCAAAACATCACTATTGGGTCCAAAAACGTGGATTGGGTGCGTTCGTTTCGTTTCTGGATCGAAACTGTGCATCGTTTCGTTAACGACCCGAATGGGTGCATTAAATGCAACATTTGCATGGTTTTTTGCACAGTAACGAAACTGACAAAAACGAACCAAAACATCACTATTGGGTCCAAAAACGTGGATTGGGTGCGTTCGTTTTGGTGCGTTCGTTCGTTTCTGGACTGAATCGGTGCATCGTTTCATTTTTGGCCAGAATCGGTGCATTAAAGCAACCCCGGCATGGTTTTCAGCACAGTAACGAAACTGACCCAAACAAATCAAAACATCACTATTGGGTCCAAAAAAGTGGATGGGTGCGTTCGTTTTGTTTCTGGACCGAATCGGTGCAATATTTCATTTCTAGCCTAAATCGTTGTATTAAATGGAACGCTAGCGTGGTTTTCGGCACAGTAATGAAAATGACCCAAACGAACTAAAACATTACTATTGGGTCCATAAACGTGGATTGGGTGCGTTCATTTGTTTCTGGCCCGAATCGGTGCATTAAAGCAACCCCGGTATGGTTTTTGGCATAGTAACAAAAATGACCTAAATGAACGAAAACATCACTATTGGGTCCAAAAGCGTGGATTGGGTGCGTTCGTTCGTTTCTGGACTGAATCGGTGCATCGTTTCGTTTCCGGCCCGAATCGGTTCATTAAAGCAACCCCGGCATGGTTTGCGGCACAGTAACGAAACTGACCCAATCGAACCAAAACATCACTATTGGGTCCAAGAACATGGATTGGGTGCGTTCGTTCGTTTCTGGACCGAATCTGTGCATCGTTTCCTTTCCGACCCGTATCGGTACATTAGAGCAACCCCGGCATGGTTTTCGGCACAGTAACGAAACTGATCGAATTGAACCAAAACGTCACTATTGGATCCAAAAACGTGGATTGGGTGTGTTCGTTCGTTTCTGGACTGAATCGGTGCATCGTTTCATTTTCGGCCCGAATCGGTGCATTAAAGCACCCCCGCCATGGTTTTCGGCACAGTAACGAAAATGACCCAAACGAACTAAAACATTACTATTGGGTCCATAAACGTGGCTTGGGTGCGTTCATTCGTTTCTGGACCGAATCGGTGCAATATTTCGTTTTCAGCCTAAATCGTTGTATTAAATGGAACCCTAGCGTGGTTTTCGGCACAGTAACGAAAATGACCCAAACGAACTAAAACATTACTATTGGGTCCATAAACGTGGATTGGGTGCGTTCATTCGTTTCTGGACCGAATCGGTGCATTAAAGCAACCCCGCCATGGTTTTCGGCACAGTAACGAAACTGACCCAATCAAACCAAAACATCACTATTGGGTCCAAAAACGTGGATTGGGTGTGTTTGTTTCGTTTGTGGACTGAATCGGGGCATCGTTTCATTTCTGCCCAGAATCGGTGCATTAAATGAGACCCTCGCATGGTTTTTGGCACAGTAACGAAACTGACCCAAACAAACCAAAACATCACTATTGGGTCCAAAAACGTGGATTGGGTGCGTTCGTTCGTTTCTATACTGAATCGGTGCATCGTTTCGTTTCTGGCCCGAATCGGTGCATTAAAGCAACCCCGGCATTGTTTTCGGCACAGTAACGAAACTGATCCAATCGAACCAAAACGTCACTATTGGGTCCAAAAATATGGATTTGGTGCGTTCATTCGTTTCTGGACTGATTCAGTGCATCGTTTCGTTTCCGGCCCGAATCGGTGCATTAAAGCAACCCCGGCATGGTTTGCGGCACAGTAATGAAACTGACCCAATAGAACCAAAACATCACTATTGGGTCCAAGAACATGGATTGGGTGCGTTCATTTGTTTCTGGACCGAATGGGTGCATCGTTTCCTTTCCGACCCGTATCGGTACATTAAAGCAACCCCGGCATGGTATTCGCCACAGTAACGAAACTGACCCAATCGAACCAAAACATCACTATTGGGTCCAAGAACGTGGATTGGGTGCGTTCATTCGTTCTGGACCGAATCGGTGCATCGTTTCCTTTCCGGCCCATATCGGTGCATTAAAGCAACCCCGGCATGGTTTTCGGCACAGTAACGAAACTGATCCAATCGAACCAAAACGTCACTATTGGGTCCAAAAATGTGGATTAGGTGCGTTCGTTCGTTTCTGGACTGAATCGGTGCATCGTTTCATTTTCAGCCCGAATCGGTGCATTAAAGCAACCCCGGCATGGTTTTCGGCGCAGTAACGAAACTGACCCAATCGAACCAAAACATCACTATTGGGTCCAAGAACGTGGATTGGGTGCGTTCGTTCATTCTGGACCGAATCGGTGCATCATTTCATTTTTGGCCCGAATCGGTGCATTAAAGCAACCCCGGCATGGTTTGCGGCAGAGTAACGAAAGTGATCCAATCGAACCAAAACATCACTATTGGGTCCAAAAACGTGGATTGAGTGCGTTCATTTCGTTTCTGGAACGAATCGGTGCATTATTTCATTTCTGGCCCAAATCGATACGTTAAATGAAACCCCGGCATGGTTTTCGGCACAGTAACGAAACTGACCCAATCGAACAGAAACATCAATATTGGGTCTAAAAAAGTGGATGGGGTGCGTTCGTTCGTTTCTGGACCGAATCGGTGCTTTATTTCATTTCCGGCCCAAATCAGTGCATTAAATGGAACCCCGACATGGTTTTCGGCATAGTAACAAAACTGACCAAAACAAATCAAAACATCACTATTGGGTCCAAAAACGTGGATTGGGTGCGTTCGTTCGTTTCTGGACTGAATCGATGCAATATTTCATTTTCAGCCTAAATCGTTGTATTAAATGGAACCCTAGCGTGGTTTTCGGCACAGTAACGAAAATGACACAAACGAACTAAAACATTACTATTGGGTCGATAAACGTGGATTGGGTGCGTTCATTCGTTTCTGGACGAAATCGGTGCATCGTTTCGTTTCCAGCCCGAATCGGTGCATTAAAGAAACCCCGGAATGGTTTTCGGCACAGTAACGAAACTGACCCAATCGAACCAAAACATCGCTATTGGATCCAAAAAACTGGATTGGGTGTGTTGTTTCGTTTGTGGACCGAATCAGTGCAACATTTTGTTTCTGGCCTGCATCGGTGCATTAAATGAGACCCTCGCATGGTTTTTGGCACAGTAATGAAACTCACCCAAACAATGTTTCATTACTGTGCCAAAAAAGTGGATGGGGTGCGTTCGTTCGTTTCAGGACCGAATCGGTGCTTCATTTCATTTTTGGCCCAAATCGGTGCATTAAATGGAACCCCGACATGGTTTTCGGCACAGTACTTTTAACTGCGCTGACGTATGGGGCCCACTTGTCATACTCTGCGAGTCACTGACACATGGGACCCACTGACCAGCGTTGCCCCTGTTGACCGTTGACCGGTCAACGCTGACGTCAGCAGGGCCCACTGCTGACGTCATCCTAGGTGGGCCCCACTGCTGGCGTCAGCATGACGTCATGCTGACGTCAGCAGGCTAATTATTTGTCTGTTTTCTTTTTCGGAAATTATTTATTATTATTTGAAGTGCTAAGGATGAAATAGTGTGATTTGGACCTAGTACAATGTGTAGGCTTCAGGTGTGATATCCTTAAGAAGTGAAAAAAATCACGGCTCTTGGGACAAAAATGGCCGGTCAAGTGGGGTGTGCCCCTATGTAAATATAATTTTTTTGCTATCATTTGATATTTTAAAAGTATAAATTTTAAAATATTATTGGTAATAGATATGAGACGGAGGAGGAGCCAGACCACTACGACAACTGCTTTGACGAAGACGAAGACTTTTTCCCAGGTTCACGCCCGACCAATCTCTGATATACCTATTAGACTAGCAACTAGTATGCTAGCGCTTTACTTTACTCGCATGATAAACCTACACTGCCTTTGTTATTATCCTGTTACCTTGCTACCTACTAC
Organism: Echinochloa crus-galli; assembly: GCA_900205405.1. NCBI lineage: Eukaryota > Viridiplantae > Streptophyta > Magnoliopsida > Poales > Poaceae > Echinochloa > Echinochloa crus-galli. The sequence goes on along the minus strand of OAMR01000005.1, from coordinate 127,475 downwards.
TCACTTTATAAATATGCTATGCTATGCATGTGTTGGGATGGTTGTGATTGATCCTCAACCCATCTAACTGTTCGTGGGCCGAATTCCCGAA